>JARHVA010005359.1:725000-740000 GCA_037957365.1 Torreya grandis | reverse complement strand
TAATTTGGGATTAAATTTTGTGTTATACATAAATACATCAAAGCACTTCTTTGATGTATAGTGACTAAAATGTTTCCATCATTTTTATTTTGACATTCATGGTTGGATCCAATCACAGTGTTACTATTATTGGGGAGAACTAAGTTCTTACTTTGGAAAAAAATATTTCACATTGTATTTTGAATTCCAATTTGGTATTAAGTTTTATATTAAACATGAATACAATAAATCATGTATTTATAGATAGTGAATAAAAGGTTTCCATTATTTTTATTTTGACATTCATGATTGGATCCAATCACTACATTAATATTATTGGGGATAAAACCTTGAATGATTAAAAAACTACATTGGATAGTTATGTTAAATGAATATTAGACATACAAGGGAATAACAAGTACACCAATTATGAAATATTTCACCTAAGTAAATTAGGTAAAACCCATAACACAATAATATTCTTGAGTATAATGTAATCTAGAACCATTTTACAATGTTATGATAAGCCATAAGGTTATATAACTTTCAATAAATAAATTTACCATATCATACACTCTATACACTCAATTATGTATTTTATTTCTTAACATGCTTCAAAAGCATCATCATCTTCCTGAGAATAAATATTCCTATATCCTACACCTCATTTTTAAACCCTATGAAATAAGGGAATTTGCTATCACACACATATTGAAATAAGTGAAAATTGTGTAATCTCCTTAATAACTATGTGTTATAATGTCACTAATAAGTTGTGTGCACTTATCCAATCTAAAAGATAGACCAAATTAGTTTATTATAGTGCACTGAGTTAACTTCATATACTTGAAATTTTTCACAAATCCTCACCATAGATTATGGAGACTCAATCACTTTGTTCTAATTTGAAATCTTATATAGTGCAATGAAACTATAAATAAAACCATGCACAAATATAATTGTTTCTACACATTGACATCCTAGAAAAACTGACATAGACTACCCACACACAAGCCCATAGAAACCATTACTACATGTGTAATCAACCTAAACAACATCTTACTTAACCATTGTTTTTAAAAACAACCTTTCACATTACCAGACTTGATCACAATTAACCTTTCTTAGATCCATACAAATTTAGAACATTTCCAAAAAATATATCATTTTCTTAATAATTTCATAATGGAATACATATATATCCTTAATAATCTTCAAAAACCATTTCCATTAGTTTCCTACATGAAAATAAATTCTTAGTATTCACTTCCTTAAGCAATGAATCCAAAATATTTTCATTTATGTCCACCTTCTCCATATGTATTATTATCACTTTCACCATTTCCATTTCAAAATAATATCACACATTGATGTTCTTCAATTGAGAATGATATTTAAGGATATTTTATAGATAAATTACACTTTTATTTCCATAATTTAACCTTTTAGCCTTTCAAGTGAACCCAAGCATACAAAAAATCCTTTGAAGCAATATTATTTCCTTATTAGCATGAATATTTATGGTTGTAAACATGTAAGTCTAGTCATAGGTACTTGATAATGATAATTCTTTACATATTCCTAACCACATGAATTATAACCAATTACATGACTCCTATTTTCCATTCCTCTAATCTTTTTGTCTATATATGGGTTCAACCCTTTGTTTTTCATCACTACTAAACTAAAAATTCTAATGAGAACTACTCAAGATATCTAAAATAACCTTCTAACTATCCCCAATAGAGGATATATAACTCTAATCCTTCTATTAAGGTTAACATTATGCAAATACTAATGTTATGTGCTCTTGTTGACTTAGGTCAATCATGTCCTACACCTAATAATGACTAGTTTCCAGAATTCAAAACATTATTTTGGCTCTTCCTACACATTTCATAAGATTGTCTACAATAATTTATCAAAATATTTACTTATAAATACATATCAAGAGTAATTCATTTTTTACACTTAGAATTAACTATTATGAAGCATGCATACTTCTATGCTTTGATAAAAATTTCCCTATTCTCTCCAAATTCAAGATATCTCACAATGAAAAACTATAATACAAGCCAGGAGCTATCATTGCCAAGTATCCAATCCAGTTTTTGCATAAATTAATATAGTTAAATGAGTAAAACTACACATTCATTTTAGCGGGGAGGTCTATGTGGGATTAACTTACCTCCTTGTATTATTGGATATGTAGGCAACAATCAATCATCAAGGGGATGATTTAGGTCAAATCAACCTATTATAATCCACTCCTTTTTTTAAGTCTTCAGATATATCAAAATGTCTATAGTTTTTCAAGTACAAGAGAAGAAAAACACAAATTTATGTATGGAAAAATTATGCATGTGATAACCCAAACTACTTATCATTCATAGGCACAAGAGGTGCATCAAATAATTCTTTGACATAGTAAACTAGGATAATTTTGTGTTTAGTGCATTATATTATATTCCTTCTAAATTGGTTACATCTAAGGATATGTTTTGATCTTGTTTTTGGTCTGTCATTTCCATAATTATTATTTATATCATTTCCTATCAACCACATGTCATAGTCAACTAGGATAGGTCCATAGTCAATATATCTAAGCATAATACACTACCATATACTTGTAGATAGCCTATCCGTCTTTTATTTATAATCTTATGGCATATTCCTACACCTTTATAGTCATCTCTTTTAAATATTTTTACTATAAAAAATTTAGAACACTTAACCTAATCTATGTTTAATCTAAGTATTTCTCTTCTAAGTATTTTTCAAATATAGTAACTTTTATTTTTTTGTATTTCTCAAAATAAAAATCATTGAATATTATATATATTTAGAATTATAATGTTATCTAGTTTTACACCTATAATTTTATATACAATTTATTTATTTTTTATAAAAAAAAAGGTAAAACATATTGGTCAACCCCAACATTTTTTTTCAATCCTTTATTTTTTATTTGATTTTCTATTTATTTTTAAAAAAATTATTTTAATTTTCCTTGTTTTCCCTATAAATTATGCTCCAAAAGTTTATAAAATCACATTAGATGTCTTTATGGGAATAATAGTAATCAATTTTACTTGAGTAGTGGTCTGAGGGGCCAAATACTCAAGCCATTAGAAAACACTATTAAAAGACTTTAGTTTCCACATACCTCACAGTATATAAAAAATGCCTATAATTTTGTTTTTAACCATAGGAAGACTTTGACCATTTTTTCTTGTAGTTCACCAGTATTTGGTTTTCACTAGTAAGTTACTATATAGTTACTCTACAGATAGGATAGTTTAGCTACGAGAATAGTGGAATCATCTATAGTTAGTGCCGTCATGGTTATGTTCACTATTTATGACTAGGATTAGTATATCTAAGAGCCTATAAATAAAAACCACCGTTGACTAATTTCAACCTTAATCCTTGTTGCAAATTCCAATTTTTTAAAACTAAATTCTTTGTTACACTTTTTTTTCTTATTTTTTTACATCTTCTCATGCCAATCAATAAAGTTACATCCCCTATTGATTTAATGTGTTGTGATAAACTAATTAAAATTATTGTTGATCATATTAAAATTTCTTTGATATCTTCTAATATTTTGATTCAATCTTTCATAATTATGTCCACATTAAAGATGATGTTAGTGATGAACATGATAATCAAGATAATGTAAATATTCAAGATAATCATGAAAGATGTGATACAATTAATACCAATGAACTCAATGGAATAGGTCCTAATAAGTTGAATAATTATTTTATTTTCACCAAGGACTTCAAAAATGTCCCCAAAAAGTGGATAAATTTATCCACTTACACATATAATCTAAGACTACACATCAAATAAGGATTGTGTCATCTCAAGTTGCAAAAAAAATAGGAGCCTTTAAATTTTTTAATCTTGTTCAATTTACTACCATTTTTACAATTCCTAGATCATCCCCTATCATAAATATGTATCAATGTCCATAGTATGGGGGAATAAATTGATTTATTAAATGTATTATTATACTCTAATTCATAATACTACAATGGTTGTTTGATATCCCTCTTCAACCAGTTAAAGCATTCAACCATTTGAAAAATTAGTTCTTATCACATTTTTCTATCAACATCGATGAAAATATATTTTAAGCACAAATTGATAAACATGAACATAGGTAGAATAATTCAATTAGTGAATATTTTTTGTGGTACATAACTATGCTATCCAAGATAACTAACTCTATGGTAGATCATGAACTACAAGATATGTTCACATTAATCTTTCTAACACCACTCTATGAATCAGTCATGTTTGATAAATTTATATCTTATGATGAGATAAGTCATATATTCAAACAAAGAGAATCTAAGATCATATCTTTTAAAAATATAAAATGAGAATCATTTAAAGAAATCCAAATGATAAGGTCAAATATAAATAAATAATGAATGAATCAAAATTAATAGTTAATGAAATATCACAACCAATAGATAATATTAAACTAATATCTAAATCAAAGAGGAAATTTAAAATATTACCACAACCGCCTAATTATTTTTTATAGAAAATCATTAATTGTGATATCATATATATACCTCCACCATTTGAAATCTTTGATAGAAATACATAATGTGACTATCCAATGGAAAATCACTCTTTAACTCTATGACCCAATAACACACTATGGTCCTCTAATTGGTGGGATCATAGGCATATTCTCTTTGAAAATATTTTAAAAAATAAAAAAAATTCAAATATTACAAATATACAAAAACATTAAAAAATTAAAATTCAGGAATTAAGGTTTAGTAAAGTTACCATTATACTTATTTACATATGTTATTTATCACATATTTTATAGATGGCATAGTATTTTATATACACACATTAGTTTTATAGGGTATGTGAGTGTGATGTAGGACACACATTATATATGCTTTTGTATTTGTTGGGCTCACTTCTACCTAGAGACCACACCTATTATTGGGGCATCAAACTCTACATGTTACATTATCATATGTTTTATCAATATATGATCTCAAATGCAATATTTAACTATGCAACTTCTAATTTCTTAATTAAACAATCATACTTTACATTGTGCTACATGGATATGCTAATTCTATAATGTGGCATTAATACATATGGATGGAATAGATTGGTTTTCACTTGTTCTATGTTCCTTAGATATTGTTTACTTTCTTACATGATAGAATATATATTTCTTTCTTGGTGTGTGTGTCCCTTGGCCCTTGTGTGTAAATTGTTTGACCATATTTATGATATATTTCTTAGTATGTGCATAATTTTAACATTTCCATTGATTATGTCCCTTGTTCATATGTGTTTAATTATTTGATCATGTTGTTGACACTTGGATTTGCACCCTTGAGGAGATGTTCAGCTCTCCTCATCTAAGTGTCACAATGGAAACATCTCTTTTTCTATGGGTGACAATTTTGTTGAGATGAATCTCTAGATAATGGGCTAGCTCCCCTTGATGCACCTTTAAATATCTCTCTCTAGCTTAACAATTATGTATGGAAAGGGTTCAGGAAGAAAAATAAGAAACTAAGTAGTGATGCACTAATGTATAATGTCTTCCCAATTTACTAAAACCACTACTTAAAGACAAACAAGGTGTTTATCACACAAGACTCACAACATAGGATTCATTACTACACCAATGTTTCATATGCTAGATTCAAGAATGTATATGATTCTTAGGAAGAGAATGAATGATTATAAAGAGGGATACAATCATGGACCACTTCTAGGATATCTATACACTTAGAAAAGAATAATAACAAACACCTACAACAATCTCCTTTCTACAAATTGGTAGACCATCAAGAGTACAAGCTAGAAAAGATAATCTTTTACTAGTCTAGACCAAAAAGATTCAAGTCATTACTCAATATTATAGCATATGAGTGGAAAAAACACTTGTATATTTCTTCAAGAATTCTTCAAGTACAAATATAGCTAGATTTTTCTCAATAACCAATAGAGGCTACTAAAACAAGCCAAAAGAATGCATATATATAGATTTTGAGAGAGAGATCAAGCAAAGGAAGTTCAAGAGTCACTTGGACATGTGTCCATATGTGAAAATCAGTTACAATTGCATGTGGAAGAGAGGTAGGGTAAGATACACCATGTCAAGAGGTCTACTTATTTGAAACTAGTCATAAGAATGGTGAAAAGTGGCATAAGACCTTTAGAATTGACAAAAGAAATGATTTCTATCAAAAATCATCTATGAGCATTTGAAACTAAAAATATAGGAGTCAACACATAGCACTACTAAGGGAAATGGGACTTATGGAAATAGTTATAAAATTATTTTCCTAACTACTATCCATCCTTTGGACACCTATGTTTATTGATTTCATGGAAGCTCTTTGATTTGGTCAGCTACCAGCAATGACATGAACCATTAGCTTGTCCATTTTTCTTGCTTTGTCTATTCCAAATGCTTAGGATTCAACCATTTTTTACCTCCACATTTGCTCTCATGTTTCCACCAAGTCTTTTGACATCAATAGCTATTTTATATAGTTTGAAATTGATGGTTGTGGGACCTTCACCTTCTTTATTCATTCAAAACACTTTCCTTAGACATAAGATTCTTTTGGACCTTTATCATGTGCTCTTTAACTATGGAAAGTACCCTCTGAATCATGAAAAGTGCCCTTTTAGGACCTCTGCATAGGACACTTTTACTTGCAATATATCTTTTAGGGAAATTATTTGTTGTACTTGGATTCAAAGGTGTCCTTTGAAAAGATTTGTCTTGACCAATTTTCTTGAAATAAATTCTTCAGGATTTTTTACTTTTGACCATTTATGCAGATAATTTCCCCAAAGAAATTCCTTTGGACTTTTTATTTTGACATTTTCTCTTGAGATAATTCATTTGGCTCTTTGCATCGGGTCTTTTCCTTCGGTATTTTTCCCACAACAAATCTTTTAGCTCTTTTTTTTGCATTATCTTATTTAGTCTATCAAATGACCTTTCAAATTTTGAAAATGGACCATTTGTTTGTTTGAAATGTTCCTTCAAGTTTCTTGAAGTGGATCTTCAACACTTTGGAATGACCCTTTAGCAATTTGAAAAATACCTTTCTTGAAAGGAAACATACCCTTTAGGGAAATCAAAAAGTACCATCAAATTTTCTAAAATGACCCCTTTAGCTTCTTGTAAATGACCCTTCATAAATTTGAAAAAGACCCCTTCATAAAGATTGAAGTGCCCTTCGAAAAAGTTTCAAGTGATCCCTGATTAGCTTGAAAAGGTCCTTCAAGGAAATTGTTCAGATAATTTTCTCCAAGGAAATAGTCTTCATCTTCAAGAAATTTGTCTTGGACAAATTTTCCAAAAGAATTTGGCACTTTAGCTGAATGAAAAGTTTGAAAAAATAACACTTTAGTCAAAAACAAAAGACCCAAAAGGATTAATATGTAAAGGCTTAGCAAAATACCAAAACGAAACTTTCTAAAAGAATTGGAATTGTACATTTATTGTAGGTTTGTATATAACACTTATTCTAAATTAAACCTTCATACTAGAACTAGCCAAAGGTATAGACTTAAGAGACTATGTTTTCAAATAGGGGTGCCCAATTTTGGTGTGAAGGGCCAAAATTTGGTCAATAAATTAATGACTCATAGGGATAGTATGCCTACTATATTGATCAAACCAGTAACCAAATTAATCCATTGGATATGGAGTCATCTAAGGACACTCAAATAAGGAGACAATGGCCATGACTCAAAACCTTAAACAACAGACTAGACTGAAAGAAAAACCCATGCTATATGACACAACACATAACAAGAATAAAACAAACAAGACACAAACTAAAGCAAGACATAGGACAAATGCATGTACATAAGCACTTAGGGAAAAAACAAGACATAATTTAAATCAAAATAATATGTACATCTAAAGTGATATGTTTCTCCTCAACCTGGATCAAAGGGGAAACTTCTTATGTCTCCGTCATGGCAAGAAAGCTCATGATGGTAACCAAGTAATTTGTTGGAGTGGAAACATGGTGATTCACCCTTCTTGTTTACCATCTTGATTAGAAAGCATTTCAATGCATCAGGTTCAAACATATCTTCCACATGCATGTATTCATATTTCTCTTTAAGGTGTGTTTCATGTTGCTCCTTCATGTTGGTGTAGTCCATCAAGGCATCAATGGCTACAATATCATCATTATATGGCTCATTTGACTCATGGATCTCTCAGTATGTATCATGGACCAACTAATTATTTTCTATCTCTTTGAGAAGCTTGTAAAACTAATCTCTTACTTCTTCATGGATCTCTTGGGGAAGGGTAGCTGGTGTGATGTTTGAGCTGAGGATAAATATTTCTAACTTATTCCAAAAATCATCATTTTCTTGCTCAAGAACTCCTTCCTCAATGATTCTATTAAACCAATGTGATCCTTATCCTTCTTTTTCATAAACAATAGTCTTTAGCTACTCAATAACATTCTCTTGAACCTCATTCAACTCAAGTCTCATGGCCTGGTCATTATCTTCATCAAAGCAACAAGAAGGTTCATCAAACAAAGGGAAAGAGAGTTCACCATGCTTACATTCTCCATCTAATGTTGACAAGTGAATTTTGTCAATATCATCTTTATATTTATAGAACATTTACATGTATGTTTAAACTATATCTTCTCCTTGAATAATGTCAATTTAAAGGGTCACTTCTTCAACCTTCTTCTCATGAAAACCTCTTAGAACAACCACCTCTTGAAATATGATTTGACTACATTGTTCATCTTTCATAATGACTTCTACCTCATGTTCATGATGATGCTCATGGGGAGTACCTATAATTATTTCATCTTCATCATTACTCATAATACCCTCTTGATTAGCCAAAAAATTAATTTTCTCTTGCTCACTTGTCTCCCTCAAAATAGGTTCCTCTTTAGAAGGGAATGAAGTGAAGGGTGAATGGATAGGTCCATGAGTTTGAAATGAAAGAGTTGGAGTATGGAAGCTCTTCAAGAAGACTCTTCCAATATGATCTCTAAGAAAGACTCAGGAATTGGAGTTGGAGTTTGAGTTGGAGTCTGCTTGGCTCATTCTTCAATCTGCTTAACAACAACTTCATCTTTCTCAAGAGTCTTTCTTCCACTATGATCAAGAATTGGAGTTTGAAATGTAGGAGTTAGAGTTGGAGTTGGAGTATGCTTGTCTCATTATTCAATATTATTATAAACAAATTCATCTTTCTTAAGGTCTTGATCTAGTTCATGATAGACATTTCTATGACTTGGGATATTGACATCATGTTGAAGGACTTGAGGAGGTTGAGGGAGACTAGGAAGAGTTTTCACATGCATAAGAAGAGTTGCTTGAGGATGGTTGTGTTATTTTATAAAAGAAATAGGATGAATTATTTCAAAGGAGGGCTCACAATCTAAGGAATTAAAATAGTTAGTTTTGATAGAAGGTTGTTCTAATGTCCTTTGGTGTTGGATTGCTAGGTGCAAAGGATTAACAAAAAGAGTAGTTAGTTCATTAAATTTGTTAGAAGGTTGGCTCATTTTATTTTAGTGAGAAAGTGACATTTGATAGAAAGGATTTGATGTACAAGAGGAGGGTTTATTTTGAATAGGATAAGGTTTATTTGGGATGGAAAAAGGTATACAAGGATGATTGCCTTGAACAGATTGACTCCTCCATTTTACTAGTTTCTCCTTCATGGATTGTATGGATTGAGCTTGCCTAAATAAGCACTCCTTGTATAAAATCTCTTATTGATAGCTATTATTCTCATTCAAGCTATCTATCTCCAAAATTTGCTTCTCAAACTCTAACATTATCTCCCTAACACTCTTGGATTGACTTGGAGAAGGATAATTAGGAGAGCTACTTGAGGTGATTCCATGAACAACATGAGCCTGATCAAAACAATATGAAGGAAAATAAGGTCTATACTACTCAAAAATGGAATTATACATAGAAAATATGATTTATTGATGTGTTAAGGTTACTTAACTAGTTGATTCAACTTAGAGTCACCATTGGTGTTGATTGAAATAACTCCAAAAGGTTGATTAATTAAAGAACACACCAAGAATTCTTCAACTCCTTAGATAAATTATCCCACTAGATGTGCCAAAAATTGTTTAAACTTGGATTTTCACCCTTGAGGAGATTCACAACTCTCCTCATCCAGGTGTCACAATGGAAACATCTCTCTTTCTATGGGTGACAATTTCGTTGAGATGAATCTATAGTTAAGGGGTTAGTTCCCCTTGAAGCACCTTAAAAAGATATATCTCTAACTTAACAATTATGTATGAAAAGGGTTAAGTAAAACAACTAAGAAACCAAGTGCTGATGTACTAATGTATAATGTCCTCCTAATTGACTAAAACCACTACTTAAAGACAAACAAGGTGTTTCTCACACAAGACTCATAACTGAAGATTCACTACTACATCAATGATTCATATGCTAGATTCAAGAATGTGTATGATTCTTAGGAATGGAATGAATTATTCTAAAGAGGGATATAATCATGGACCACTTATAAGATATCTCTACACTTAGAAAAGAATAGTATCAAAAACCTACAACAATGTCCTTTCTATAAATTGGTAGACCATCAATAGTACAAGCTAGAAAAGATAATCTTTCACCAGACTAGACTACATTAACAAGATTCAATTCATTACTCAATATTATAGCATATGAGTGTCAAAAACACTTGTATATTTCTTTAAGTATAAATATTGCTAGAGTTTTCCTAATAACTAGTGGAGGTTGCTAAAACAAGCCAAATGAATGCATATATATAGATTTTGAGAGAGAGGTCAAGTAAAGGAAGTTCAAGAGTCACTTGGACATGTGTCCATATGTGAAAATTAGTTAAAATTGCATGTGGAAGAGAGGTAGGTAGAGCTACACCATGTTAGGAGGTCTACTTATTTGAAACTAGTCATAAGAATGGTGAAAGGTGGCATACGACTTTTAGAATTGACACATGAAATGGTTTCTATTGAAAATCGTTTATGATCATTCAAAACTAAAAATAAAGGAGCTAACACATAGCACTACTAATGGAAATAAGACATATGGTGAGATTAATAAAATGCTTTTCCTAACTACCAACCATCCTTTGGACACCTATGTTTGTTGATTTTATGGAAGCTCTTTGATTTGGTCAGTTAGCAATGACTTAAACTATCAACCTATCCATTTTGCTTGCTTTGTCTACACTAGATGATCTATATTCAACCATTTGTTATTTTCACATTTTATCTCATGTTCTTTCCAAGTAGTTTGACATCAATGGCTATTTTTCTCAATTTAAAATTGATGTTTTTGGGGCCTTAACCTTCATTATTCATTTAGAACACTTTCCTCAGACTTAATCTTCTTTCAGACATTTGTCAAGTGATCTTTAAGTATGGAAAGTGCCCTCTAAACCATGAAAAGTTCCCTTTTCAGACCTCTATATGGGACACTTTTTCTTTCAAGATATATTTTGGGGAAATTATTTGGGGCACTTGACTTCAAAGGTGTCCTTTAAAAATATTTGGCTTCACCACTTTTCCTAAAAGAAATCCTTTGGGTTTTTTGCTTTTGACATTTTTTGTAGACAATTTTCCTAAACAAATTCCTTTGGAATTTTTGTGTCAGCATTTTCTCCTAAGAGAATTCATTCATCTCTTTACATCGTGTCTTTTCCTTCTGGATTTTTCCTGAAATAAGTCCTTCAGCTCCTTTTTCTACTTTAATTTCTTTGGGATATCAAATGACCTTTCAGATTTTAAAAATGGACCATTTCATTCTTTGAAATGTTCCTTCAAGTTTCTTGAAGTGGACCTTTGGAACTCTGGAATCACCCTTTGGCAATTTTAAAAATACCTTTCCTAAAAGGAAACATACCCTTTAGGGAAATCAAAAAGTATCATCAGATTTTCTAAAATAACCCCTTTAACTTCTTATAAATGACCCTTCAGCAATTTGCAAAAGGCCCCTTCAAAAATATTGAAGTACCCTTCAGAAAAATTTCAAGTTATCCCTTAGCATGAAAAGGTCCTTTGGGGAAATTGTTTGCATAATTTTCCCAATGGAAATAGTCTGTCTTTGAGAAATTTGTCTTAGATAAATTTTCCAAAAGAATTCGACACTTTAGCTAAATGAAAAGTCCACAAAAATAAAACCTTAGTCAAAAACAAAAGACCCAAAAGGATTACTATGCAAAGCTTGGAAAAAGACCAAAACCAAACTTTATGAAAGAATTGGACTTGTGCATTTGTTGTGGGCTTGTATGTAACACTTCTTCTGAATGCAACCTTCATACTAGACCTAGCCAAAGGTATATACTTAGGCAGCTAAGATTTCAAATAGTGGTGCCCAATTTTGTCCTAAAGGGCCAAAAGTTGGTCAACACATGAGACATTTGAACATGTCCCTTATATGTGGTCATTGGCCTTATTGTATGACATTATGTGATAATATTGTGTGTTGTGATTTTTTTGCTTGTTGAGATTGATTAATGTTGCCATGATACATATTATTCAATTTAACTATAGTTACTCCACTACATTCTTCATTTTAAAATATATATAGACATGAAACTCGTATTCATTTCATTCAATATGTTAACATATATGCTTCAAATGGAAATTACATTTTATATGATGACATACTATCCAACATGATGACATAATACTATATCATCACATATTTATCTTGTAATACATTTAACTCTTATTTTTAGATGAGTGACTTGTAGAATTCATCCTTCATTCTAGAAGGTGGCATAACAATGGGATTTTTCCTAGCCTCCATGAGTAGACATCATATTTGGGATAAAATATAGGTTGAAATATACAAGGTATGGTTTTCAAAGATATAAAGGATAGGTTTTCAAAGATTAAAACTAATGAAAAATCAAATTCTAATATAGGATACATGTTTTTAAAATATTTAAATATATTCATAAATAAAAAACAATACAATTACAAGATCAAAGGTATAGGTTATAAATAATAGTTAAAATTAAACATATATATCCATAACATTATAGATCACTTAGAACAAATTTAAGAGACATTATACTCATAAATGGTCATGATTATTCAAAGATCAAAATTAAAAAATTTCAAAGTTGGAAAAAAGGAATGATACTTTTTCATGCACATTTTTAAAGTTTAAAGTTTAAAAATTAAAATTCCCAAAATCAATTTGGTTATAAAGGGGGGAATCAATATTTTATCATTCTCTTTCAATCATAAAAAATATAATCTATATATCTTTGTAGTAGTGTGATTAAAACATGTCCAAGTGATGTATGTTCAAGTTTAGTGACACTTAACATCCTTGTCATCACTTATATCAAACCCACCATGGTTCCACTATCACATCCTAATTCCTCTATAGTTGTTAACCTATTAAATTATGGATATTGTAGTTAATTATTGGGTGACTTAATGTTATTCTTAGCTGGATTAGTATATGTTAATTTGTGGATAGATATATGTTATTTAATTTCATGATCGATATCTTGTTAGATATTTGGGCATATGTGTTATTATATATTATGATCATGATTATTCAATTTTGTTTATTTATAACAATTTATTATGGACTATTTATTGATATAGGCTAACTACTTTTTGTGTTATTGAGGTGGATGCAAGAATAGTCTACCCTCTGGCCTATATAAAGGGAGAGTATAGAGGGAAAAATATATGGTAATGTTGGGTGTTGAGAGAATGCAAATAAAATCTTGCAAACACCATGATAGGATTTTATGGTTGTTTTTTATTAAGGTAAAAATAGGTTTTAAAGGGGCCCTGAAACCCTATACAGATCAAAAAAGATAAAACATTACAATCTGCCCATGAAGGTAAACCCACTAAAAAATAATAACAAAACCAAGTTTTACAAGGACTTGAAACCTCAACAAAACTAGGGTTAACAACCTGAAATCATGCTCAAAAGATATATCAATAGCAACAAGCATAAATTGTGACAAAAAAGCCATAGAATACCTTAGGTTTCTCTGTCACCAAGAAAGAAGAAAACACCGTCAGATCTAGCATTAATGATGACCAAATCTGGGTTTGATCCATCAAACCCTAAAAATGCATTGCCCATAAAAACACCAGCATAAACCACGAAACAAGCCCCAAAACTAGCACCACCTATGCTCAATCTGTTCACCCGATCAGCTACACAAACTCCCCCTCAGCAGAGGTAATGTCGCCATGGCAATCGAATCGTCGAAGAAAACCCCAACGTCTGGAAGCACCTCAAAATGAGCAACGACCCCAGTAGACAAGATATGAAAGTGAATAAGGTGGCCACATGGGTTTGGGCTTGGATCAATACAATGGCTGCAAAATATCACTTTGTGTAGCTCTCCCATAGGGGATTCCCCCCACAAAACCACCCCCCGGACCTAGAAATTTTATGGTTGTTTATTTCTATTTGTTTTGATATTTCATGATTTTATGGAACATGTTATATGTTTATCTAATCCTTTTCTAAAGTGATTATGAATTTATTTTAGTATTTAAATTTACTTTCTTACTAGGTTAAAATATATGTATTTGTCTATCATGACTTGAGTATTGATAGTCTTTAGTGGTCATACTTGTGTGTGATGTCAAATGTTAAAATATCTTGTGCATTAGTATTCTCTTAGGATTGGTATTGTGTGAATGTCTTATTATGTTATGTTAACATTCAATTGGAATCTTATTTTGGTATAAGATGGCTTAACACCACAAGTATTTAATTGTATGTATAGTTTAATCATTTAATTTTAAGATTCTAATAGTTGATGTTTATATCAAGTAGAAAACATTAAGGCAATCATAGGATTAACTTTAAAACCCATGTTTGAATATATAATGTAATTTATAAATAAAATACATTATTAAATTTTTAGTGGTCAAATAAAATATTTTCTAAAACAATGGTTAGGTTATGATTTATGGCATATTCAATTGAAATATTAGGGTATTG
>JARHVA010005359.1:642500-717500 GCA_037957365.1 Torreya grandis | reverse complement strand
AATGTTTAGATGATTTAGAGAATCAAATCTAGATCCTAGGTGAAAAGAGGGAATTGAAGATTAGAAAAAATTATGTATTTTAACTAAATAAATCTCAAAAAAAGGTGTGTCAATAAATTACTATTTTGATAGATGTTTGACACCCCTTTTTCTAAGTTTTATTTAGCTAAATTAAATAATTTTGTCTAATCTTAAACTTCCTCTTTTCACCTTAGTGTTGTTACTTGGATTTTCACCCTTTGAGGAGATGTCTCAACTCTCCTTATCCAAGTGGCACAATTGAAACACCTCATTCTTAGGGTACCCACAACTTAGAGATGTTTAAATTTTGCCACTTGGATGAAAATATCTAAGACATCTCCTCAAAGGATGCAAATCCAAGTGACAATAGTTTTGGCATGCCTTGTGAGACTCATTGTCCAAGAATTTCAAATATTTTTGGTGTTGTCTTTCAACACATCAGCCTTTGGAGGCATATATCCAAGCATCAATGGTTCTAAAATTACTTCAGCTGGTCAAGTATCCTAGGCTTTCATTTTGAAGATTGTTATTAATGTTTCTTTGTGTTCTTGCTTCCCAATGAAGTTTCATGGATAATTTTGATTTTGAGTATTATTTTACACAAGTTGGTGAGGTATCTAAATATTATGGCATTCCCTATCAACCTTTGTATGATTATTATTAGTCTTGTCATGCTCCTTACCAGCTCCAATATGATCCTTATCAATCATGTCATGAGTTGTATCAGTCCTATAACCATCCTTCTCAATATCTTTCTCCTCTTAATCAACCTAGTTACTTCCCAAACCAATCCATTTCCACTTTCAAGAAAACTCTCTTGGGATATGAGAGGTACATGATAGATTTTGATACACAAAGGGGACATGGTCTATATATTTCTAGTTATCTCATTAATAATGTGAGATATGCATTATAGCTAGTTAAAAGAGAGTGGGCACCTATTGAGAGAGCAAATTGGCAAAGGCTCATAAGTGAGATGTTAGATGTGGGTGGCCTAGTTTCATCCTTACAAGATAAGATAAGAATTAACTAAGAGAAGCCTCACCAAGTATATCATCCTTTTTATCCACCTCCCTAAGATTTTTATTAGTTCTAATGTACTCCTACTCATGAACCCAATTAGCTTATCAAAGTCATCTTTTTCCCAATTAGCTGGAAGAGAATTTTGGAAAGATAAACCTTATTTTTAAAGCAAACCTTGATAGGCAGATTGAGTTAGCCAATAATAAAATTAATCAGTCCATGTCATTAGAAAGGGAAATGGAATCTAATTCCTCATTTCCCTCTCCTGTTACATCCCCACCTCAAGAAGAAACTCCTAGATATGAAATCCCAGGTCAGAGACAAGGTGGAGAGTCCAAGCCTAAGGAGATCCTAAGTTTCTTGAACATTTCACCATGCCTCAAATTGAATCACTACCTTAAGAAGATACACCTAATCCTAACATCCTATTATATAATAAGGTATTGGAATCATGTTAAAAGCAAGGGGATAAAATCCTTGATAAAGAGAGTGAAGTTAAGAAAGAACTTGATCCTATGCAAGCCCCTCCCACCCTTCTTCAAGAGACCTCTTGTTTTCCATATCAGCTCTTTTGTACTCCTTATCCTCATGAAGATTATTATAAACTTCAAGACATAATTTTATAATATAACCTATCCAATAAAATTGAAGAGTTAGATTCAAGAATGAAATTGTTGAGTCAAGGTGTGGTGGAAGGTTTAGAGCCAAAAGAAGATCCTATCCCTAAAAACACCCAATATAACCTTCCTTAAGAGAGTGTTCAAGATCAATAAGATTTAAATGAAGTGATTTTAAAATAGAAGGAATAAAACCAAGATATTTTAGCCCAAGGTATGCCTCCCCTTCCTCAAGAACTTCCAAAATAATCCCTTATAAGTCATTTTAAATCTGATGTTGAGTTTTATGTTCCACCTCCACTAGCTAGTTCATATTTTCCTCACCCTATCACTCTTTGCCTTGATGGGAATATGGTTTGGGAACATAAATAGAGGAATTTGTCTAATAATAATCCATAACTCTCACTTGAAGAAATCATAACTCCTTGGCAGCCTCATTGGACTAGGTCACCTGAATACATAATACCTAACATTGGCATCAATAAGAAGGAAAAAAATTAAAGATCTTGTAGTCCTTGAGAATAAAAGTCAGATTATAATAATTAAGATATAATGTGAGATCCCTCAAAGTTTTCTAAATGATGAAGAAGAGGTGATTTCTTATCTTGAATCTTAAAATTGTGTTGATATTGAAGAGTGTCTTCTTTATGTCAAAGAAGAGGAAATCATCATTGGTTATCTCATCACTATCCAAGATATCATAGATAGGTAAAAAAATATATATAATTATCCTTGGGATGATTTGTTTGAAATAATTGGATTAGGTTATACTCCTCTTTAAGGAGGCTATGATATAGTTAAAAATGGAGAAGGTAGCCTTGACACTAAAGTGGGCATGCAAAGAAGAATTAAATTTTCAAGTTTGTCCTTTCAAGAGACATATGCATCCCATGATGATATGTTTTAAATCATATAAATGGGTTATCATCCTCTCAACCAGTTGGGAAAAATACATCAACTCTTAAAGGATAAAACAAGCTTTTATTAGCCTCAATCTTCCAAGGAATAAGAAACTACTCCTCTTGAAATCATGCCTATAAATAAGATGCTAGTTGATAATTAGAGGAAGAGTGGAAAGTAGTATGAGGTACGTGTACAAGCCCAAGAGAAATACATTTACATTGAAGACCTATTTGAAGATGTTCTACTTGAGATCATAGCAAGTGAAGTGCCAAAAAATAGATCTAATCTATCAAGTATCCAATCCAAAGAGTAACATGCTTGTCACTATGATTCATCTCATGAATAAGAAGATTTAAGGTGATTTCATTTTGATCCTATAAAGGAAGTATGCTTAGTTTCTAGTTGTGCATTTATTTTATTTATTTTCTATTTATTTTTATTTTTATTTTTATTTTTCTATTTTTCCTAAGTGCTTTGAGAATATGTGTGTGTCTTGTTAGTGTGTTTGCTTTGCTTTGTGTGTGTCATTTATTTTATATGGTTAACGTAATTATTTGTATTGTCTTGGTTAAATCCTTATTGTCAAGTTTTAGGTCTTCTGTTTTGTCTCAGACTTCATATAAATCCCTAATCCAATGGATAGGATAAGGCTATTATTCTTTAGTATATCAGGCATATTACCCATATGAGTCACCAATTTGTTAACCAAATTTGACCTACAAGTCAAATTGGGATCCCTATACGTAAAAAAATTACTTTTTAGGTGTTTTATTGGTATAATATTATGTCATAGGGTTTATTACATTTATTTTGATGTCATTCGATGTCAAATTAACCTTGGTCATTAGTCATTTTAATCCTTGTCTTTTTGAGCCATTTAAAGGTCATAAAAGGGGCATTTAATGAATTGTACAAGATATTTCATAAATTTTAATGTTTAAAAAGGTGATATAAAATGAAATGTTTCCTATTATTCCTTAATCAACTATTTCTAACTAAAAGTGGTAGGTTCTTTAGAATAAATAGCAATTTTATTGGAAAAGGGATGAGTCTGGCATTTGTACAAACCATAATAGAGTGTGACACATGGGAGAAGGTTTTGAGATGAATATTAATATTAATAAAACTCATTTACATGCTTGAAATACTATGAAAGTTCCAAATTTTACCTGAAACCATTATACTCCTTCTCTGCCCTTTTAGACACATAAAACTAGTTAGCAGGTTTATGCTTGGTACAACTAGATGGAGACGTTATAGGTCAAATTACTTTGGGAGGTCAAAATATACTTATTAATATTAAATTTTATGTTTTGTTTCATAATAAGGGTTTTATATCCTTTATGAACCATTCTTAATAATTTGGCTTATCTATTTTGCTTGCCAATCTGTGCACCCTATAAGTTTTACTCTAATTTGGATAGTTTCATATAATAAAACTATTTATATTGATTCCAAAGGATGTTTAATCCCTCATATAATTATCTCCATTCATGATTTCATTTTTAAAGGTGTTTTTATAAGTAAATCATCTTAGCTTTTCATATTACTCTCATTAGGGATGAAAAACATGTTTCCACTATTTTTTGATATTCATGATTTGATAATGGTTTTTGAAGGTAATGATAGAGTTTTTTACATGTTTTCAATGTCATCCTTTTCAAATTAACCTTTAAATCTCTTTTCTTAAATCAATCTTCATGAAATACACAATCACATATGGAAACATGGTCAACTTTTCACTTATTCCTTATTGGAACCATGGTGTTTTGAGGTGTGAAAATGATCATGAGGGTGTTTATGAATTTCATAAGATGTTTTAAATATTATTAAAAGATTATCCATCAAATAAAACATCTCCAAATGGTACAAGATCATACTATGATGACTAATGCCCCTACATAGCCCATGGTTCTACTTTGCTTAATGATAAGGTACATGTATAGGATATAAACCCATGAAATTAAGGTATTTAATCTTTTTGAGAAGGTTATTAAAGGTTTTTATAAATCATTTTATACCTCTAAAATTTTTATGACTGGTTATATAGCTATAGGTATGCATGTGCCCATGTTTTTCCTTCATTGCTAGGTCTATAACATTACAAGTGTATCTATAGGCACTATTCATGAGAAAACACATGGGAAGGAGGTTTAGGACTAGATTAAAGTCATTAAAGTTTAAGAAAATCTATTTTATAAATTAGTGAGGGATTATAATGGATCATAAACACAAATATCCTACATACTATCCATGTTTGTACCCATTGTCTGTACATGAAAATATCCACTTATAAGTGGCATTAGCAAAACTATGAAGGTCCACATATGGAGAATATGGGATAGGTTGAAAATATTTTTAAGTCCTAGTATTTTATGTAGAACATGGTAGACCTAATTGAAGGTATAAGATAGAAAATGGTAGTATTGATCACCTTTTAGCATTCAATGACTGTGTTCAGGGATCAAATCCACAAAAGCACAAAACTAAGGTCCAAGCCATTTTATGGATATCTTATAACAAGGTTAAGAAGATTTATGATACATATAAATGACCATATATTGTAGCCTATATGAATTAAAATAGATGTACCAGAGACAATCTAATATTATTAGTGAATGGTGATTGTTGGGGGCCTCAAAGTTGCCCATTTAAGCACTGAGTTCTCCATTGACATCTATAGGATTTGAGCTTTGAGTGACCATTGATATCCTAAAGAGAAAACAAGGCATACTCTCATGTTTTTTATGGAATTTTTGATTTAAAGGTGTACCAATTAACATGATTATCATTATAATAATGTTGATATATTGTGTTTCAAGTCTCATATACACCTACAAGTGTCATATTATGCATAATGCACACCTATAATTGACTATATGAGAGCATCATCTATATAAAAGGTTTAAATATGGCATAACCAAGTTTATAAAAAATATATTATTTTAAAAAATTCAAAATAATGAATAGTGATATATAAACTTTCAAAATAGGAGTCTTGATCTACAAGATTTTACCCTTCCCAACATAATTGACTGTGTTTGATCATGACAAATAGTGGGTTGAGAAGTAAGGTTTGAGTGTTACCAATGCATAAGGGTGAGAAAAATGTGTTATTAAAAAGTATAAATGATACCAAATTAACCTAATAAGTGTATTATACACTATTATTAGGATTAATACATACATGAACATTTATAGGGGTCATCTTTACAGAAGAAACATCGAAACACAATCAACTACCTATGACTAGTGTTAAGGATCTAACCTCAATGTATGAGTTAAAAAAGAGAAAAATTGAAATTAGTTTTTTAAAAATTTAAGGGAGTAAAATAATCTTTAATACCAATTTTTTAAGCACATAAACTTTTCTTATAGGCTCACTTTCCTGAGTAAGTATGGTTAGCTTCTAAGTCAGGCCTAAATGAGTAAGAACACAACTCAAGGTGTAAATATATATGATAAAGGTTTGTGGACATATTTAAAACCTGTATAATTATATTTAATATAATTTAATACCATAATTATGTATAAATAATGGAATAAGAGGCCCTAATAAATAAATATGTAGTCCATTCTTCAAACCCTGCATACAACCCACTCCACACAAGTTTGTGTTGGGGTTTTAAACACTTTTGGAGGGTCAAATGACCTAATAAATGGAAAAAAAATGGTGTAAATAATATTTTAAACTTATATTAAATATTAAAACTTTCATTTTCTATGATGAAATATGGGAAGTACCCTTTGTTTTATCTTAGATAGAGGGTACTTCCCTTTATACACAAATTGGCAGGCCTTGAGGAATGGAGAGAAAGGGATGAATTAGAATTTGACTGGGAATTTATTAGAGGTTTAAAATGATGAATGACACCAAAAAAAACATTGGAAACCAAACACAAAATGTAAAAATATAAACAAGGTGCTCTAAACCCTCAAACATGCAAATAGACATATTAGGCAAGGTTTAGGCCTAAAGCCAAATGGAAGGTCAACTCCACTTTAAACCTCAAGAGACCACTATAATCAATTTTTATATGTTTATGGAATAATAATATATGTTTAAAATCTCTTGGTATGAATAAGGGTTCACAAGAAGGCCACCTTTGGCTTAGAACCATTTTAAGACTACAAGGGATGAAGAAAAGGGCTTGAGTGGACAATTTGGGATGCTCGCATCTCATTTGAAACTTTTAATGAGAACCCAAGGATAAAAAATATGCTATATAAGGGTAAATAACTTTTTTTTAAAGGATTTTTTAGGTTTTGAATGTTAGACATATATGAAGTATCACTAAAGGTCAAAACTATTTACAACCCTACAAAACCATTAAAATGACCTAAATGAGAAAACAAGGTTGGAGGGTTGGATAGATAATATGAAATGGTAATTTAAATTATTTAAACCTATATGAGACTCTATAATGACCCTTATCATCCACTTGAGGTGTTTCATACCTATACAAACATGTTATAAAATTGGTTCTTTTGACTATTTTATGCATTGTGTAGGTTCTAGGAGGTTTCAAAAGATTAAATAAAATTTGGAAGGAATTTTGAGACTTAAGATAACTAACCATGTCCATTTAATTATTTATAAAAACTCATAAGTGGTCCTACTAGCTACTTCATCTCAACCAATTAGAACTGGCATAGTGAAAATGATAGTGAGAAGGGTGAAAAACTTAAAATGAGATACTTTAAAGGTGTCCCAAATTATTCTAAGGAAATGTATGGTCTTGAAACATGTAATAATTCCCTTTTTATGTATTTACATGGTAAAATAAATCCATTTTTGAGGCCAAGTGTGAAAGGTGTGTGAAGGAGTTTCTTTGACTATATGCAGTGATGGTTCACATTCAAAGGAATCCAGGTGATTAGGAATGAAACCAATACATGGAAAAGTGTGTATGAAAGACTTACCTATAATTACAATCAATTATACCTATCCCTAGTCAGATTTCGGATGTTTTAGTAGGGGTGAATGATGAAGACAATTTTTTGAGCCAATAAAGGAAATTTCATGCCACATTTCAAGAGTTTCATGACTTGGGGTGACACTTGTGCTTCCTAAATTTTCATGATGAGTTTCACATTATCTTCTCATGCACATTCAACTATTTTTCTCATATTTACACTTATCCTTGTGACCTTTGGACTTCTTTCCCCTCTTTTCTCTCTTAAGTTGTATAAGAACTAGCCATTTTGGCCTTTTTAAAATATTCTCCACCTGAGTATGGTGAAACCCTACTCATTCACATACCATGGATCAATAAATACTACTAATTTTACCTATTAAATGACTATTAATAGTTTTTTCACTTGAATTATTGATCTTTCTTAGTGATTACTATTATTTCCTTGGCATTATTGTTTCATTCTCCCACCTATTTGTAGTTGGAAAGCTTCTTCTTACAAGTCATGTGAAGTGTTTTATGATGTGTCACAGTTGAGTGAGTTAGTCTATTCAAAAAGTCCCATTATATTCCTCTTGTATATTCCTCCTATCCTAAACCTTTACCACAACCTCATAATTAAATATTGATGTGAGAAGATTTAGATTAGAGAAGTGTATGCCTAGTTAGTATCTTGGTCTCATGTGTGGCATGCACCTGGTTAGTAGTCATCAATTAATTTGGTGTATCACCTCATTTAAGATAGTATACTTTGAATTTTATCTCCCTTTTCCTTGAAATAATAGGTGTACTAGTGATCAAAAAGTGGTACATCAAGGGAATTAGCCCTATCTAGAGATTCACCTCATTCTTAGGCTACCATAGCCTAGAAGTGTTTCAATTGTGCCACTTGGATAAGGAGATATGAGACATCTCATCAAAGGGTGTAAATACAAGTGATAACACTTATATATAGGTTTGATTCCCCAAAGTGAAATGGAAGACTCTAAGGAACCTTCCATTGATTCTTCAATATTTTTAGGATGTTTTCCCCAAAGAATTGCTAGGTTTTCCACCTAAGAGAGATTTTAATTTCATAATTGATATCATTTCAAGATTCAAGCCACAATAAAATTATACATATAGGATGATGACAACTGAATTCGTTATACATATATAATAGCTCAACTAAAATAATTGTTATCAAAAGGGTTTATTCGATGCATCATGTCACTTCAGAGTTCACCAGTTGTGTTTGTCAAGAAGGATGAAACCCTTCACATGTGTCTTTATTATAGGATGTTGAATAAGGTAACTATCAAAAATATGTATCATTTACCTTTCATTGATGATATTTTTATCAAATTTATAGACAATTATTTTTCTCTAAGATTGATCTTTTAGTAGGGTATCATCATCTAAGAATTAAAGAGGATAATATTCCAAAAATAGCATCTAGGAATCGATATTGGCATTAAAAGTTTATAGTTCTTCCTTTTAGCCTCATGAATCCTCCTAAAACATTATTGAATCTCATGAATAGTGTGTTAGGGATTATCTATATCATTTTTTTGAGTCTTCCTTGATGATATCCTCATTTATTTATAATTAGAAGAGGATCACCTAGATCATTTGAAGTTGGTTCTACAATGGGTACTAAAACATAAGATTTATGGGAAGCTATCTAAATGTGTTTTACTCTAATGAGAGGTAAAATACCTTAGATACATTATTTATGAAGAATGAATTTACATGGATCCATCAAAGATAAAATCCATTAGGGAATGCCCAGCAACCAAAAATGTGCATGAAGTGAGGAGTTTTATGGGTTTGGTAGGTTAATATAAAAAAATTATACCAAATTTTTCCAAGGTAGTTAATCCTATTACCTCTCTTAAATTGAAAAATTAGAGTTTTGTGTGGTCAACAAAATGCAATAAATTATTGTAAGAACTTAAAAGGAGGCTTACTAGTACACTAGTGCTAAGAATTATCGAGCTAAATGGCCAATTCTAAGTCATAACTGATGCTTTAAGAGATGGTCTTGGATGAGTTCTTATGTAAAAAGGTTCTATTGTAGCTTATGAATCTAGGAATTTTAAGCCATATGAGGTAAATTATGCCTTGAATAACCTAGATTTAACTACAATAGTTCATGCCTTGCAAATTTAGAGGCATTATTTATTAGGTAAATCATTTGAGCTCAAGACTGATAACATGGGGATCAAGTATATTTTCACCCAACATAACTTGAATGCATGTCAACAATTATGGTTATACTTCTTGTTAGATAATGATTTTGACATTACCTACATAAAGTTTAAGGAAAATAGAGTTGTAAATGCTCTTAGTCATAGAAGGTATATAGCAACTTGGGTTACTATCAGGAGTACCTTTCATGATCAAGTAGTTAAGCTCTCTCCAAGAGATGAATTTTATGAGTAGGTAAGGAATGAATTATCTTTGAATGCTTAGGAGCCTAATTATGATGGATTTAAGTTGTAAAATTATGGTCTATAAAGGTAAAAAGGAGGATTTATGTGTCCAACAAGGAAAATTTATGGAGTATAGTGCTAAAGGAACTCCACAATGATACATATTCAAGCCATCTAGGTATGACTAAGCTATTGGTAGAAATAAATTCATTATATTTATAAAAGGGAATTAAGAAACATGTAGCATGTTTTGTCTCTTAATTCTTATAGTGTCAATGATTCAAGGCTGAGAATGTGTATCTTGTTGGGTTTGTATACCTACATTTTGTGCGAGAATGGAAGTGGTAAGTTATAAGCATGGACTTTTTCCAAGGTTTCTTGATGTATTATAATTAACATGATATGATTTTGGTGGTTTTGAATAAACTCACCAAGGTATCTCACTTCATTCATGGTAATTTATCATATCATGCAACTATGCTTGCAAAGAGGTTTCTGAATGAGGTTTACAGATTGCATGGGTTTTTAGAAGAGATCATTCTAATCAGGACCCAAGAATGAATTTTAGATTATATTTGACTCTAAATTAATCTTTGGGAACACATTTTAACTTTAGTACAACTTACCATTCACAAATATATGGATAGATAAAAAGAGTAAATCATAATTAATAATATCTTCTTAGAATGTATTACATGGATCAGTAATACAAATGGGAGTAATATCTTCCACTGGTTGAGTTTGCCTACAAAATTCATACCAATTAGCTTTGAAAATAGATCCATTTGAGGAATTGTATGAAAGATGGTGTATAACACCAATCATTTGGGACAATTTAGAAAATAGGGTGATCTTTGGTCATGATATGCTTCTAGAAATGGAAGAGAAAGTCAAATTGACAAGTCAAATTTTGGCTAAATCCAATGATAGGTAAAAGAGCTATGTTGATCTAAAAAGAATATCAAGGTAGTTTTAAGTTGGGGACAAAGTATTTTTGTGGGTTAAGACATAAAATATCAATAAAATCAGGGAAATCAGCCAAGTTATCACCTCAATATGTGGAACCCTTCAAGGTCTTGTAAGTGATCAATCTTTTAGCATATAAAATTTCCTTGCCACTAGTTTTATCACTTATACATAATATTTTTCATGTATCCTATATTAAAAAGTATGTTTTTGATACTTATCATGTATTGGATTGGAATACTTTACAGGGTCTGCATCCCAAGGTGATCATAGTAGAACTAGTCAAACTAATTGAAACTCACAAACTTAGTTTACATAACAGAGAAGTGTCATAATGTAAGGTCTAGTGTGACCAAAATTCTAAAGATGAGTTCTATAGGCTATTTCCTTATTTATTTACTTATTAATTGTTAGATATAATTTATTTTCTACTAAATACTATTTTATTTCAAAACCATTGTTTGAAATAAGTGTCATCAAGATGATGACCAACTTTGAGGGGAAGATGTCACATCTTGATTCCCCTCTAAACTTGTTAACATAATAAATTATGTATTCTATGGTTAATAATTAGATGAATTATTGTTATTATGAGTTGGATTAGTATATTTTTATTTATGGATAGATATATATTGTATAATTTCATGATCAATATCTTTTTAGATAGTTGGGCATATGTGTTATTTTGCATTATCATCATGATTATTTAGTTATATTTATTTAAAGAAATTTATTATGGAATTTTTCTTTATACATGATAACTACTTATTGTGTTATTGAGGTGGATGCAGGAACTATCCACCCTCTAGAATATATGGAAGGAGAGTATCATTTGAGAGGGTGGAATAGATGGTGATGTTGGGGGCTAAGAGAATGAAACTAAAACCTTACACATACCATGATAGGATTGTACAGTTGTTTGTTTTTGTTAGTTTTGATATTTCATGGTTATATGGATCATGTTTCATGTTTATCTAATCCTTTTGTGGATTTATTATGATATTATTTACATAGTTAAATTTAGTGTCTTACTCGATTACAATATATGTATTTGTTTGTCATGACTTGAGCACTGATATTCTTTAGTGGACATGCTTGTGTGCAAAGTCAAATCTTAAAATATCCCATGCATCAGTACTATCTTAGGATTGGTCTTATGTGAATTCCTTATTACTTTATCTTAACATTTGAATGGAAACCTTTTCTAGTATAGGATGGATAAAACCAAAAGTGCTTACTTATAGGCATGGTTCTAGCATTTGATTTAGTATTCTAATATTTGATGTTTATGTAAAAGAGTAAACATTAAGGTAATCATATGATTAACTTTGAAATCCATGTTTGACTAAATAGTGGAATTTTTAAATAAAATACATTATTACATATTTGGTGGTCAAATAACATCTTTTCTATAATAATAGAGAGGCTATTATTTATAGCATATTTATTGGAAATATTAGGTCATTACAAGATTAAAAATTGATGAAAATTTTGAAAACCATTAATGAAAGGATACATATCAAAATATTTTTTTAGTGGTTACATGGTTTTCTCTAATCATTGCATTTTTTGGACCTAACTAGTGAAGAGTAGTGGTTTGACAACCATGCCAAGAATGCAATAATTTTTTTGTGAATGCATGATCACCAATGTGAGTTAATTAATGGAACACCCAATTATGTGGAGTTTAGTAAGAAAAATATGGGAGAAGATAGAAGGTGTTAAAGGGGAGAATGAGGCACATAGTGAATGATGGGGGAAGATAAAAAGGAAGGAATTGAGGATTTGGTATGGAATCTAGAGAGAAAGTTCATTTGACATAACTATAATTACAAATATTAGGTAGGGTTTGTCAATTTAAATTTATAGTTGTAGTATTGACATTGTGAAATGAACCATGAGCCAAATCTAGTGTATGTTGATGATTTTCCCTAAATCATGTTTTTGAATTTAGTAAAAAATGAAATGGTTGATATATTCGACCCTAGGGATTGGCTTGACCCATCCACATAGTCAAATATATATAACACTAAATATTTATTATTGACCAAATTTTACCCTCCAAGTTAAATTAGGACCCCTATAGGTAAAAAATTGATTTTTAGGTGTTTGTACATCTAATATATTATGTAAAAAGGTATATTATAGGTCATTTTATGTTACTTAATATGACATTAGCCTTAGTCATTAGGCATATTAGTCCTTATATCATTTTCAGTCATTTTGGGGGTCAAAATAGAGCATTTAATGAGTTTTACATCCTCCTAAGGAAGAGTGAAAGTGTAAGAAGGGTGATTTCACATGAAATGTGTCATATTATGTCTTAGGTAGCTGTTTCTAACTAAAAGTGGTAGGTGCTTCAGAAGAAATAGTAGTTTTCTTGGGAAAAGAGAAGAGTTTGGCATTTGTACCACCTATGGGGAAGTGTGACCCATGGGAGAAGGTCAAGGAATAAGTATTTTGATTATTTATATCAATATCAATGCTTGAAATGCTTTTTAAGTTATAAAAAATACCATAAACCATTCTAATCCTTTTTCACCCTTCTAGGCACATAAAACCAGTCTTCAAGTTTGTATTTGGTATAAATAATTGGATAAATTCTAGATCAAACACCTTTGAGAGGTGAAATTTAAATTAGATATATTCATTTCCAAAACAAGAGTTTTAAGAAAGGTGGTCTGTGATTTATGAATCATCCTCATGAAGTTAATTGTGTTTATTTGCTTGCTAATCTATGTACCCTATAGGGTTTGCCTTGGTTTGAACATTTATGTATAATATAATTGCTAAGGTGGTTTTTATATGATTTGTAGTATATCCCCTCATGTTATTCATTATTTTTTTCATGTTTCAAGGTGTTTGTATGTACCAAGTATCTTAAATTGCAAGAGGAAGAACTTTTCTTTGCAACAAGCATGTTTTCACCATTTTTTGGACCTGAATGCTTTGTTAGTAGTTTTAGAGGGTGTCGATAGGTTCATCACCATGTATTCAATGTCCTATTTATCCCCACATTTGTAAATTTTCATTCTCTAATTAATATTTATGAGAGTACAGTCATAGAACACCATATAGTCAATCTGCCATATGACTATCATACTAGTGAACTAGGTGCCTATAAAGGGTTCGACATTGAAAAGAAAGTTTGAATACTTTTATTAGGCCTTTAAATAACTTGATGTTTCATCTGATCATCATTCAAAGTATCCCAAATTTCATTGAAACTCATAAAACATCCATAAACCCATCGTTTTTCCTCACTACCTACGTGCAACTCACATACATCTACAAGTGCCATGGAAAAGGGTATCATGTGGAAATAAGATACATACATATTTAAAGGTATTAAATTTTTTAAAAACACTTTTTAGGGTATTAAAATATTTTACAACTCATTAAGGGACTATATTCCATGCTCACTTTCTAAATCCATGTTTTGTTAATTGTACATTACAATATGCACCTAAAGGTGATATTGCCTGAGAGCTAAAGAGCCATGTCAAGTGTTGAAATAGGTGTTCAAATCATTCTTGGGAGTCCCAACATATGGTGTTGAACATGATAGGAAATCTTTTAGGATATATTAGTAAACATGATGGATAATCATGCTAAAAAAACACAAAATGATAATTTACAGGGACCTTTTCCCTAAAATGAGAAAATAGAGATCTGAGGTGTTTTGTTGATATCTTGAAATAGGGATAGTGAAAGGTTTAAAGTTACTAGATGAGTATAACTTATATCCTATAGCATAGATAAGTACCTTAAAAAGTTTTATTGAAAAATGATTAGTGGATGATGGTGATTGGGGGCCTCAAAGTTTCTCATTTAAGCACTAATTTTGTCCATTATCATCTATAGGTTTAAATCCAAAAGAGCCCCTTTTCAACTAAAGTTACAAACTAGGCCTTGCCATCATAGTTGAACATTCCAAATAGTTGAAAAGACCATGTGTAACCTAAAGTATCATCAAAATGAGTTTATATGTATGATTTGAGTCTCGTTAGCACCTACAGGGGTCCTTTTCAAAGGGAAAATGTTCACCTACGATAGAACAAGAAGACAATGACCCTAAACTGAGTGTCTTGGTGGTGTTTTAAGCCATAAAAAGTGAATAAAGTTATATAAAAGTGATATATGACCATAAGGATTCAAGGGGGATATTTAAACATCATGACCAAGGGAAAATTACACCTATAAGAATCAAGGAAGAAGGGTATATAACTAGTAATAGAACTTAGTCTTGTCTCAATAGGGTATATGGAAGAGTACATAAAGATTTGAAATGGTGAAAAAACCCTATGAGAACCTTATTTAAGATCATACTGACCTAAATAATATTTTTTATGTGTAAAATAATCTTATATAAACTCCTTCAATACCTATGATCACCTACAACCAATTGTAGATGGTTGAAAGAGGCAATGAGCATAAAAAGTGATGATTCTTAGTTTGGGTACTATCCAAACATGAGTGAATAGGTCCAAATAATTGTTAAATAGATATTTTAATGTTTTAAGAATACCCATTCACTATTTTAAATTCCTAATTCATGCAAATAACACCTACAATAACCCTACACAAGCAAAACATAGTCAAAGGTGTACACAGTTTGCCTTCAAGAAGTATGTTTATGAATTTGAAGATTTGGAGGATTTAATATTGGGACTAATGGTTGAAATGTTGTGTATAACATAATTAAAATTTGTATAATCACCTCTAAAATTTTTTTTCCTAATAAAATAGGGGAAGTTCCCTCTATTTTGTTTCAAACAAAGGGCACTTCCCTAGGTGCATAAACTACTAGGTTTGAGGAAAGGTGATAGATGGATAGACCAGGAGCTGAGTGGTCTTTTCTAAGAGGTGTCAAAGGATTTATGAAACCTAAAAGGTGATAGATGGATAGACCAGGAGCTGAGTGGTATTTACTAAGAGGTGTCAAAGGATTTATGAAACCTATAAAAAATATGGAAACCAATCAGAAATGGAGGAATACTAACATAATGTTCTATACTCTTAAACTTACAAGCAGGTCTATTAGGCGTTGAAGAGGCCTAGTGCCCAAATGGGAGGTCACTTACACTTATATACCTAGGAATAATTTATAAATTTTTGAATAAATTTTATGGGATGACTTAATATGTGTTTATGCTATTGTATGTAGGGATAACCATCAAAAACTCATTTTGGGCTTTAAGGTGCAGATAGGCCTACTAAGCATGACTAGGCATAGAAACCAAAAGGAGTGTCATGGTCACTTCCACCTTGAGATGATATTTATACCCTATTGAAACATTTTTATAGGATGGAGACATATGTTTAAAATATTTTTAAGGGTAGAGAATATTTAGATTCTTCACCCAAAGATAACTCAAAGTTATGCAAAATGTGAAAACAAGCTCGATAAGAGTAACTTTGGAAGTTAATATCTTTCTTGGTTATTCACATGGGAACCTAAGAGGTTTGGAGAAGTTATATATGGTCATAGTAAAATATTTTGTGGCATTTTATTAAAGGTTTGATGTGATTTATTTATGAACAAAGATTAATAGTCAAAATTTCTCAAACCCCTTTCAAACCCTTGCTAGTGACTAGTTTGAGGAAATGAGGTTGGAGAGCTTCTCTAATGGTATATTTTTCCTATGATGATGCTTGAAAATTTTAGGATAATCTCTTAGGATACTTTCCATGATTTTGGAATATACGTAATTGTATGTGCAAGGTAAAAAATAGGGTAATTTTGACTATTTTGTTTGTTTTTAAGGTTCCAAGAGGTATCTAAAGATGAAACCAACTTTAGGAGAAGGATTAAGATTTGGGATAACACCTTATGTACATTTAATTATTCATAAAAACTCATAAGTATTTAAATAAATAGCTTCATCTCATCTAGTCAAAATTGGCATAGTGATGAAACTAGTGAGAAGGGTGGAAAACTTAAAGTGAGCTGATTATATGGTGTGCCTGATGCCCCTAAGGCCATTGAGGGTCTTGAAAAATTTAATTTACTACCTTACATATAATTTCATGTAGAAATAATTCCCTTTTGGAGGCTAAGTTTGTAGGGTGCATGAAGGAAGATTTTTTTAGACTGTAGATGTTGATAACTCATTTCTTGATGATTACAAATAACCAGGACTACAACCAATGCATGAATATGCATGTATAAAATAATTCCCCTTAATTACAATGTTTATACCTATCATTTATATCTTTAAATAGGGTTAATAAAGGTTTTGAAGCAGTTAGATGGGTATACCTTATATCCTCTAACATAGACAAGTACCTTGTAGATTTTGAAGGATAGAGGATTAGTGAATGATGTTGATTGGGGGCATAAAATTTTATCATTTAAGCATTCATTTTATCCATTATCATCTATATTTTTGAATAAAAAAGATCCCATTTTTAAATAATGTTGCAAACTAGGCTTTACCATCATATTTAAACATTCCAAATAGTTGAAAGGACCATGTGTAACTTAAAATATCATAAATAGGAGTTTATATGCATGATTTGAGTCTAATTAGCACCTCAAATGGTCCTTTTCAAAGGGAAAATGTTCACCTATAGTAGAACAAGCAGACAATGACCCTAAACTAAGTGTCTTAGTGGTGTGTTAAGCCATATAAATTGAATATAGTTATAGATAGGTGTTATATGACCTTAATTATTAAAGGGGGACATTCAAATATCATGAAAAAGGGAAAATTACACCTATATTAATTAAGGAATAAGGGTATATAGTCAGGAATAGAACTCAATCTCGTCTCAACAAGGTATATGGATGAGTATATGAAGAGTTGAAAAGGTGAAAAAAACCTATGAGCACCTCCATTAAGACCATAATTACCAACATAAGATTTTGTATGTGTAAAATTATATTATATATATTCCTTAAATACCTATGATCACCGATAACCAATTACAAATGGCAAAAAGAGGCAATGAGCATAAAAAGTAATGATTCTTAGTGTGGGTACTATAAAAACATGAGTGAATAGGTCCAAATAAATTGTAAATAGATATTGGAAGGTTTTAATAATACCAATTCACTATTAAAAATTCCTAATTCATGAAAATAACAACTTTAAGAACCCTACACAAGCAAAACATAGTCAAAGGTGTACACAGTCTGCCTTCAAGAAGTATGCCTATGAATTTAAAGATTTGGAGGATCTAATATTGGTTAAAAAGGTTGAAATTTTTCATATAAAATCCTTAAAAAATATATAATCACCTCCAAAAAAAAACTATTGATAAAATATGGAAAGTTCCCTCTATTTTGTCTCAGATAGAGAGCACTTCCTTAGGTGCATACACTTGTAGGTTTGAGGAAAGGTGATAGATGGATATACCAAAAGATTAGTGGACCTTTCTAAGAGGTGTATGAGGATTTATGACACATAAAAAACATGAAAACCAATAATATATGGAGTAATACTAATATAATTATCTAAACTCTTAAACATGTATGCATGTCTATTAGGCCTTGAAGAGGCCTAGTGCCCAAATGGGAGGTCACTTACACTTCTAGCCCTAGGAATGATTTATACCTTATTGGATCATGTTTATGGGATGAAATAAGATGTTTTTATGTTAGTTTATGTAGTTTTTTGAGAACCATAAAAAACTCATTTTGGGCTTTAAGGTGTAGATAGGCCTACTAAGCATGACTAGGCACATAAGGCAAAAGGAGAGTCATGGTCAGTTTCACCTTGCAATGAGATTTCTACCATATTGAAACATGTTTATAAGATAAATATAGATGTGTTAAATATTTTTAAGGGTAGAAAAGTTTCAATGTGATCAATTTTTTTCCCAAAGACAATAAGAGTTCCAATGTCCCAATTTAGATCGAGGATACCTCTGGGTTAAAATACAAAGACAACTCAAACTTGTGTAAAATCTAAAAACAAGCTTGATAGGAGTAACTTTGGAAGTTAATATATCTATTGGTGATTTAAATGGGAAAATAATAGGTTTGGATAAGCTATATAGGGTCTTAGGCAACTCTTTTATGGCATTGAATTGAAAGTTAGACATGAGATCTTTATAAACAAAGCTTAAGAGTCAAAACTACTCAAAACCCTTACTAGTGACTAGTTTGAGGAAATGAGGTTAGAGAGATTCTATTGATGGAATATTTTTCCTATGATGATGATTTAACCTTGTAGGATAATCTCTCAGGATACTCCCCATGCTTTTATACTATATGGAATTGTAGGGATAGGGTATAAAATAGGGTAATTTTGACAATTTTATGTGTTTTGTAGGTTTCAAGAGGATTCCAAAGATGAAATCAAATTTGGGAGAAATATTATGAATTATTATAACCCATCATGTCCATTTACATATTCAAAATAACTCCTAAGTGTTGAAATAAATAGCTTCATCTAAGTCAGTCAAAACTAGCATAGTGACCAAGCTTGTGAGAAGGGTGGAAAACTTCAAGTGAGATAATTTTAAGGTGTGCCTAATGCCCCTAAGACCATAAAGGGTCTTTAAAAATGTTATTAACTACCTCCCATATATTTTCATGGAAAATTGATACATTTTTGGAGGCCAAGTGTGCAAGGTGCATGAAGGAAGAGGTTTTTAGACTATAGATGATGACAACTCATTTCTAGATGATTCCAAATGACCAAAACTAAAACCAGTGCATGGAGAGGCATGTTTTAAATACTTCACATTCATTAGAATAATCATACCTATCCCTAGTTTATTTTTTTTATGTTTGAATAGGTACAAATCATAAAGGAAATATTTTGAGCTAGAATAAGGAGTTTTATGCCACTTTGGAAGAGTTTTATGCCTTGTATAGCCACTTGTCTCTTATAACCTTAGATGAATCATCCCATATCCTCTTCTAATGAAAAATTAACTACTTTTCTTAAATTTACAAGTGTCCTTGTGACCCTTGGACTTCTCTCTCTCTCTCTCTCTCTCTCTCTCTCTCTCTCTCTCTCTCTCTCTCTCTCTCTCTCTCTCTCTCTCTCTCTCTCTCTCTCTCTCTCTCTCTCTCTCTCTCTCTCTCTCTCTCTATAGTTATATAATAACTAGACATTTTGTTCGTTATAACTTATGCTCCCCTTGAGTATGGATAAACCTTACTCATTTTCATACCATTTGATCAATAAGACTACTAATTTTTACTTATTCCATAACTATTCATAGTGTGTTTAATTAGATTATGGATCTTGATTAGTGAAGATTATGGATTCCTTAGTATTTTGTCTCATTTTATCATATATTTACAACTTAATTTAGGTCATGTTAAGTGTTCTAGGAAATTTCAAGGTTAAGTGAATTATCCTATTTATTAGTTCCATTCAAGGCATCTTGTCTATTCCTCCTATCCTTAAAAATTCATCCATAACCTCATAATGAAACATTGATGTGAGAAGACTTAGATTGGAAAAGTGTATTTTTGGTTAGTACCTTTGTTCTCATGTGTAACATGTTATTGGTTGGAAGTCATCAAACTATTTAGTGTATCACCTACCTTAGGATAGTCTGATTTTAGTTTTATCTCTCCATTCCCCCCAAAATTTTAGGTGTAGTATTGATCCAAAGTGGTACATCAAGGGAGCTATCCCTATCTAGATATTCACCTCATCATTAGGCTAACCACAAGCCTAGAGGTGTTACAATTTCATTACTTGGATGAGGAGAGCTCAAAGATCTCCTCAAAGGGTGAAAATCTAAGTGACAATAATTTTTGGCACACCTGGTGGGACTCTTGGTCCAAGAAGCTGAAATATTTTTGGTGTTGTCTTTCAGCACATCAGCATTTGGAAGCATATCTCTAAACATAAATGGTGACTCTGAGATTACATCAGCTAGTTAAGTAGCCCAGGTATTTATTTTGAGTATTTTTTATAATATTTCCTTGTGTTCTTGATTCCTAATGAATTTCCATCGCTGAATTTGGTGTTGAGTTTTGTTATACACAATTTGGTGAGGTATATCAAGCCTATGACATCCCTTATTATCCCTATCATGAACCTTACTAGGTCCAACATAAAGTGTATCAACTCATTAATGAAGTATATTAGTCCTACAATTAACATTATCCATATCTTACTCTTAATCAACCTAGTCACTTGGGTAAGTTCACCAACTTGGGGGATAAAAAAGAGCCTACCTGTGGACATGACTTTTCTAAAATTTTAGAAATGTGAACTTATGTAGATAATCAAAGATATCTACACTCAAAGTTTGATGTTGTTATAAAACATGAATTATAGAATTTTGACTCTAGTTTCCAAAAAACTTTTTTTTTTTGAAAAATGGTTAAGTATAAATAGGTCAAACATCTAAAATTTGAATAGGACTTATATTTTTTTAAGAAAATTTTAATTGTACCATTCCATGTGACCCAAAATTTTTTAAGCATCATTTAATATTATTAGAAACCCTTTAGTAAATATTTAGATTATATATTCTAGTGTGTTATGAAATTATTTTAATATTTTTTTATGAATATTTTTTTAATTAATTTTTCACTTAATTATGTCCTAAAAACTGAAAAAAATGGATAGCCATCCATGCAACCCACCCTAACTACCTCAAAAAAAAGGAAAATTGATTTTTTTTTGAATGTGTGTAGAATTAGGCTCAATTTGTTACCATAAAATTTGTTTTGAATTTGGATCAATGAAAAATAAATTAGATAAACATGAATATGCATGTATGGGTGAGGCATGTAGTGGCCTAAAAAAGGTGTTGTTAGAAATAAGTATAGTTTAAACCCTTAAATTAGCCCAAAAATTATAAAAATCATATATTTAGAAATAGGAAAAAGTGTTCATCTAAATGGTAATAGTTTTTTCAAATTTTTATGTTTAAATCCATATCATATTTGGTGATAGAATTTTAAATTTCTTAGTTTTTCCTAAAACTATTGGTCTCGGTTGTAGATGGACAATCCCAAGACTTTGGCTCAGAAATCCAAGCCATTTATGAGCCTAAAAGCTCATTTTTAAATTTAAACTCAAATAATGTGTATGAATTTCTTTGACATAAAACCAAATAAATAAATTTCATGTTTTTTATGCATTAAAGGTCCCATTAGCCTTGCATCCTTATAGGGGAAAGGTCCCATTAGCTCTGGATAGTGAATTAACATTGCATTAGACTTTAGAATTTTTACCCATTTCAATATGTCATCTTAACTAGTAATAACTAAGGTTTCAAAGTCTAACACATTATACATTTAACAATCTAATTTATTTTATTATTATAGGTCATAAAATGCATTTTTTAAACCTATTATCAAAAATTAACCTTTAGTGTACCAATCATTGTTTATTAGAGTATCAATACTTGAGTCTTACTTGTCAAGATGTGATGGTTACGTTTAATTTTATGTAATAAATGTTGAAAAAGTATTAGACATTACATGTTCATCTTCTAGTGCACTTTAGTATTTATATACACCAATATGTTTTGTTAATATAACGCATGTTAACAAAGCCTTGTTTGACAATTAATACATGCAAAACTATTGGGATTTTTCCCCTAGTAGGGTAAGGATATACCTTACCACCTTACTTGACCTTAAATTTTGTACATTTATTATTGATATTATCCTACTTTCCTAAAATCCTATCTTTCCTTTTTGTTTTTTCTTTGATATCTTTCATCGGATCCTTTTATTTATAAATTTTGAAATAATTTGTTTGAGTGGCAAACCTATTGAATTAGAAGACTATGTAGTATAGATAATCTTATGTAAGTAGAAATAAGAATTGAGCCCTTGGTGTAAAGGTGTATATCTTTGATATATATTTCAATAATGTTATCTAATGGAGCCCAATAACTATGAATCATGCCTTGGATTATCCCAAAAACATTTCTAAAATGTGTTGAATAAAATCACTTATGTTTCCTCCAAGGTCACTTAGTGCATCTAATTCAATAGATGGATTTTTAGGTCCCAATTGAAACTCTAACAAAAATCTCCTATTGTTATAATTACTAAAGTTTGATTCCCCTCATGTATTTAAATATATTATTAAAAATTTTCATAAAATTAAGATCTCTTATGAAAATATGGTTAATCCTCCATTCCATGCACCTCCTTCATCTACCCCTCCATCAAACATGGGACAACCATCAACCACTTCATCCATTACCACATCAATTGAATAGTGTGTATTTGACATGGGACTAGTCCTAACCACACCATGGATGCAACAATTGCAATCTCAAAGACAAGTTAGATAATAATTGATGCGGGTTTTATGCCTTACTATGTAATTGGGATGGTAAGATATGAAAGTAGGATGATGGACCTATAGTGTATGTAGATTTTAAATTCTTAAATATTTTTGTCAATTTGGGTACAACTTTTTTTTTGTATAAGATGTGGTTTTGAGCTCAATAAACTTGAAATGGTCATACATATCCATTAGTGATGATGTGGTTTTAAGATGTCATGCATCCATTAATGAATGTAAAACTTAGAAAATATCTAAATGTACTAGGGACTTTGTTTGAAAACCATTAAAGGATGGTGTAGACCTAACATTGACCAAGTACAACATATGTATAAGTTACCCCAACTCAAAATCTATTGAACATACTCAAGATATACATTAAACTTATGATAATGCCCCCTAAATCTAAGACTTGCTTCCCCTCAAGGATGATGCTAAGTAGATTGACACAATAATTTTTCATGTGGATGATGAGATACTCACCTCATATAGATGGTTAATCACAATTGAATATTAGTGTTCACCCCTCATCAAAGGTTTTAGGATTATATATATTTTATACATATATCTTCAATCATCTTATTCATATTCAATGTAATTAGATTAAACCTTATGATATGGATTTCAAGAAAGTAGTACATGTGTTTTAGAATTCTTTCTTTGGCTTAGGATTTGAGGTTGAAGCTCATCCATGTTGCCTAATTGAATGAATCGACTAATTAGTTCAATTCATGATAGATAGAATCATACTTACTTTTGTCCCAAATTATATATATATATATCATGATCTTATAGTTATTCCAAGAAGGGGTTTAGGAGAGAACGCAATTTAGCAACATGAATGAGCCAATAAATTTATGACCCAATAAATTTTATAATTTAGATTAAAAATGTATGACTTAATTGACCCTAATTGATTGTAAACCCTAATTTTATCACTTAAACATGTACAATTCCATTAAACCCTAATTTCATGACATATACACATGTAAAAACCCATTACACTAAACCCCTAACCATAAATCCTAATTTTATAACAAACACAACCCCTAAATTCCTTGATTTCATCACAAATGAATAAATTCATGAATGTGATTAGTGGAAATTTGTGAACCTATTATTCACCTAGTTTTATAAGGACTTATGATGGGATTTTTGGCAAAATTAGTTCATTTCATCTTAAATATTGAGCCTTATTTCATCATTCATTAGTATTTCTAGTTCATAGTCTTATCAAGAGTCTTATTGCATCATGTATTGGATATTTATGCATCATATTAGGTATTTACGCATCATAGTGAGTCTTATTACATCGTATGATATCCTAATTACATCATATTGAGCCTTATTGCATCATATAATAACCTAATTACATCGTATTATAGATTTATTACATTTTATGATAGTCTTATTTCATCTCATGATAGTCTTTTTACATCACATAATAATCTTATTGCATCATATGATAGTCTTATTACATCATATGGAGCCTGATTGGATGATATGATAGCATTATTGCAACATCTAATAGTCTTATTGCATCATATTATAGTCTTATTGAGTATTATTGCATCATATTATAGTATTATAATGGAAAAAATGCTTTAATATGAGTCTTTTTTCTTGTTAGTATAATATATGGCTACACTTCAAGGAACGTGTATGCATTATAGTACAATGTACGTATTCACATAACACATATGTGTTCCTTATATTATAAATAAAAACTCTCTTTTTAATGTCTATTTTTATCCCTAATCAAGATTATTTTCCCCATAGACATTGCCTACATACTCTACGTACTTTCTTGGTTGCAATTTTTTTTAGACCCCACATTTGAAGTACTTTCTTGGTTGATTTTGTCAAAATGGGCTCCAATTCACGTTTAGGGAGGATGAATAAGTTGAAGAATAAAACATCAAGGTAATTAGAAGATTTGAGAGAGAAAATAAGGTATGAATGCAAGCAATTCATTTCATACAAGTTACAAACACTAACCCTAATGAGCCAAATGCCTTAGATAATGAGGCAATTGACAATAATCAATTGAATAATGATGAAATTTATAATAATGAATTGAACTATGATGAGATTTACATTAATGAATGAAATTATGATGAAGTTAACAATACAAAATTAGATAATGTTGAAAATTCACATTCAAAGTTTAAAGTTTTTGATTATGTTGATGAAGAGCCTATGCATGATACTTTACCCACAAACAATGAAGAAAATTGCATGGACTTGAATAATGATGAAATTAATAATGAATAAAATTTCATGGAAACATATAATGAAGAAACAAACAATGAAAAAAAATTCACGGAATCATATAATTATTTTGAAGCACCCTTTGAATGGATTCCACCAATGACAACACCTCTGAGAATTATGCATAGAAAAGATAAGCACTTAATTGAAGTTGATGAAAATATTTTGAAACCAATGCATAAAAAAAGATCTGACCACCATTCAAGAAGATTGGCTCAATAAATTTGGGATTGTTTCTTTCATAATTTGGTGTATGATAGTCAAAGATGTTAATTATTTGTCTTGTTGATGAAATTGCTTAATAAGAGACCTATAATGTACACATTAGGACTAAGAACATCTAACATGGATAATGAAAATGATAAAAATGATGAAATTCTTGAAAATCTACATGGTTCATATCATATTTTAGGCCTAAAATCATCCAACAAAGATTATAATGTTGCCTGATGTATAATGACAACTTGTGTAGTAAGTGATAAAATAGGGAAAAATGATTCATTTTAAAAACAAGTCAAAAACTTGATATAGATAGGAAAAAATTAATGAAATCAATTGCAAGATGTGAAATACTTAATGAACCCAATATCAAATAGCTCAAGGCATACTCTGGTAGACTTCCATGAAAAGATAATGCTATAGCCAATGCTTTGAAAGACTTACTTGCACAATTTTGGAAAGATAATACAAGAGTTTAACCCAATGCAAGAGATCTAGTGAAAAGAAGAGTTGGTTCTCATAATCATGAAACACATCTGAAACATTTATTAGATATGACTCAAACACAATTGTACTCTAAGTTTTTTGGAAAAAAATCCACAAATTATTATTATTCAAAGACTTTTTTAGATGGCCAAACCTTTATATGTAAAAATAAATCACACATGCACCACTTGTTGTAGGCAACATGTTGAATTTTCAACGCACTATGATGTTTCTTGCCATAATCATTATACTTTACATATTAATAACATTTTTTAGAAGTGTGGCATAGAAGTTCCCCCAAAATTAGCTAAGGGATTTATTTCAAATATTTTTATGAAAGACTAGATGGATAGTTCTTTTATAAGAAAACATGTTTGGATGGAAATTACAACATTTATGGTGGATTGTCAAAATTGAAAAAATGTATCCATGAGGAGTGTACAAGTGAAATTAGATAGGAATTAGTTGGTTTGATCAAATACAAATCTATGACTTATCAAGTAAAAGATACCAAGAATCTAAAAGATGTGAGCTTGTTATGAAAGCGATACTTGTTTCAAATTTTTTTGTTAAATTCATGGAGAAAATTATTTATGAGTATGCAAGGCACACACATAGGGATAAATAGTTGGATGAACATTTCAAGCTAAGTAAGGACACATTACCACTTGATTCTATTTTTTTAGTAGTCAAATTTTCATAAAATTACACATTCAAACTATAAATGGAAGTTTAATCATAGTATTACAACTTAATACAAATTACCATATTCATGTATATAGTATTCATGCATGCACCTGATAATATAGAGGAAGATAAAAAAATATTAAGGGATTGCCATTTCTATATTAGTGACAACCAATCACATTATATAGAGTATGTTTGAGGTTGTTTTGATAAATTCTATGGACAGTTGACTTAGAGGAACATTAATTTCAATGACATTACATTTGGTCAGTGTTGACCATATTTTTGCCCAATAGGGCAAAAAAATCAGTCCCCTTATTCCCCTTTTGTTCAAGGTGAATTAATTTTTTGATTTTACACAGGTCCAAGAATTTCTACGAACTCTACAGGTCCATTTCTACAGACTCTGTAAAGTTTGGTTTTCTACAGACTCAGTAGGTGTAATCCTTGGCAGATAAAAATTGGTTTCAGAGATTATGGGTTTTACAAAGCTTCTTTGGGCTCTTATCTAAATAAAATCACAAGGAAGGTTGGCATCTTCGAACCATTGAACCATTGCTTCAATTCATAGCCTTGGTTCAATCAATAATTCAATTGGCTTTGGTTCAAAGCCTTGGTCCAATCTATAGTTCAATCAGCCTTGGTTCATGCCTTAGTTCATCGCTTCAAGTCCATCACTTCAACTCCAAGTTTAGGTTTAATCTTTAAGTTCATCACTTAGTTTAGCAAAGAGTTCAATGATCTTGGCTTAGTAGTGAATTGAACCATTGAACCGTTGAACTAGTTCAACTTGTTGGTTCAATGCATTGGTTTAACACCTTAGCACTTCAGCTTAACACTTTAGCAAGTTCATCGATAGGTTAAAATGAATGGTTCATCATTTATTTTCAGTCTATCAGTCCTTTAGTGAGTTCATCAGCATGTAGCATTGAACCATTAAACTAGTTTAATCACTCGGTTCAATCACTTGGTTTAATCACTTGGTTCAATGCCTTCAATTTAATGTGTAAGATCAATGATAGAAGCAAACAAGGAAAGTTCAAAGGCTTAGTTCAATGGGCTTGATGCACAACTTTGAACAGTTAAATTGGTTCAAGCAAACAGTTCAACAAGGAGATCCAGTAAATAGTTGAGAGGGGCTTGGCACGTAGCCTTGAACCAAATTTTAGTTCAACCAATTAGTTTAATGGCTTGGTTCAACTATTTCAGTTTAAGTAGCAAATTGTTCAACTACCTTTGGTTGAATCAGCTTGGCATGCAGTGTTGAACCATTGAACTAGTTCAACACTTTGGTTTAATGTGATTGGTTCAAAGGGTCAGTTCAATGAGGTGCCCCTCAAAGCTGAAGGGCAGGAGCCCTTACAGAGGGTATTCCAGGTTTAATAAGCCCTTGTGGAGGGTGGGAGAACTTCAAAGAGGCCACAAAGGAGGAAAGCCCATAGAATTTGGAGGGGTTGCCCGAAAGACTAAAGTGAAGACTAAAGTGCAAAAATTTAGAGGCAGCCAATTCCCATGGGCTTTTTGTCTACAGAAAAAGTTTGAAACAATGTAGAGACCCACCAAAGAGCCAAAGGACCTTGAAGGGTAGGTTCCCTTGCAAGGAAATCTTGGCCAAAATAAACGGGCACTTTCCAAATACCAAAGGGTCACCTTCCCTTTGGGAAGGTGCTAAGCAGGAAAACCTGAAGGAAATAGCCAAGGACAATGACGTCCCAAAAACTATCAACTTTAAGAGGGTGAACTAGCTATTGGTTTTCAAGTGATGATGGGTGTGTGAACATCAAATTTAAGCCAGTAAAAAAGTGGTTATTTTTGAAATACCTTAGTGCCAAATCATGGAAGGAGCCCAAGGAATGCAATGACCTGTTTGAAGATCACCCTTGAGGGCTGAAGGAGCAAAAAAGGACAAAGAGCCTAGAGAACAAAGAACAGGTGGATGGTGTAGCTCATAAATTCAATCTTGACAATAGAAGGGCATGATGTAGAAGTCGATGAAGTGATCTAAGTGATGCAAGAAGGTGTTGATTCAAGAAGTTATTTTATTGGTTGACACAGTGCATACCATGCAATCATCAAAGAGGCACAAACAGTGGTCAATGTGACTGGTTTCCTTCAAAATGCATTGGAGAGCAATAAAATGATGTAGCTCATAAATTCAAATCCTAATAGTAGAATGGCCATGATGCAAAATCAGATGAAGCAATCCAAGTGATCTAGGAAGATGTCAATTCAAGAAGTTATTTTAGTGGTTGACATAGTGCCTACCATGCGATCATCAAAGTGGCACAAACAGTGGTCAACGTGACTAGTTTTCTTCAAAATGCATTGGAGAGTAGTCAAATGATGTGGCTCATGAATTCAAATCTTGACAGGAGCTAGCACAACATTAGATTTAGACGGTTTCCTCATCCCAATGCTCGGAAGCCGCATGGGTCACTTATCAAAAAGGGTGCTAAAGGCCCCCTTTTCTTCCTCTATATAATGAAGACTTGTCATTTGAGAAAAGAATCTTACACATTTGTAAGGAATAGCCCTAGAAAATTTTCACCTAAATCAATAAACACATTTTTTACCTCTTTCCTGGTTAGATATCTCTGTGTATGTCTGAGTGTTAGTTTGTGTTTAGTCATTGCTTCTTGATGCTTCCACAGGCTCAACACCAACATACTTGGTGTCTATAAGGTGCCATTTTTGTAGCTAACAAGGAGAGATTTATTTGGAAGTTTAGAAATATAAGAAATCACTATATAGTGTGCCTTTCACAGCACCTTTGGTGAATCTCTATTTTATGTATTTTCCATTAAAGCCTCCCTGCCAAGTTTCTTGTAGCCTGGCCCTTCTACTAATTTGAAGTGTATGTATGTGTTTATGTGATTTTAAGTGTGAGTGTGAGAATGTCAGATCATTTGGTGTATCACCTGCTTTAGAGTAGTTTGTTTTCCTATAATCTTTATCCCTTTTCATCCCCCCATTATGTGTGTGTGTGTGTGTGTGTGTGTGTGTGTGTGTGTGAGAGAGAGAGAGAGAGAGAGAGAGAGAGAGAGAGAGAGAGAGAGAGAGAGAGAGAGAGAGAGAGAGAGAGAGAGAGAGAGAGAACTTACTGAAACAAATTAGATGCATCAAAGGGAGCTAGCCCTTACCTAGAGACTCTCCCCTCTAGCTTCGTCAGTCCCACAAGCAAGAGGGGAGTTTCCATTATTGCATGTGGAAGGCAAGAACTCAACCTCCTTGCCCCAGGTGCAATCCACTGCATCAGCAATCATTATTTTAATTTTTTTGGGAATAATGGATTGTTATTCCTATTTAATAAACAAGTCTGAGTAGGGAAAATTAGTAAATAATATTCCTAATTATGGCTACTGATTTGTGAAATTTAATTACAATTTAACCATTCTGAAAATAATAAGAGAAAAATAATAAATGTGACTTAGCTTATTTTGAAGTATTCAATCTGAGAATTCAAGTATAGGATTGGGATAGTGTCAAAAATAGGTTTCTAAACTTCATTTTTTGATTGGACAAGAGAACTAAAATTGGGAAACCCTTCTAGTCAAGTTATAAACCTTTTCTAGTGCTATTGTCTATGTGATCTAAGTTTTCTAGGCTTTGATTGATAAGTCTGTGTTACCCTATCAATGAAATATCCAATCTTGGAAGTCTGTGGAGCTCATTGTGTATCTATTTTTAATCTTTAAATCCCTAAGAGCTATTTGTGATTAAACTTGGATGGCAACTTGGGAAAGAAATCAAATGGGTTAGTGTGTAAAGGATACATTAGATGCACTTCACACCCCATATGCGGGCATGCTATCTATATACCAATACTTTGAGGAGGGATGAAGCTAATGCAATTCTTCCATTTGAAGTGCTTGGTGTGATTCTGTATGAAAAATGCAACTAGATGCAAAATTGGGTGTACTTGGAATGACTAGGGACTAGTGTAAGGGTTTGAATAAGCTTGGAATGATATTGGAAGGCTGTATGTAGAGAATTGAGAAAAGTGCCTAAATGTATTCACTTTTATTCTTGCTTCTCTCTTATAAATGAGTGTCAACCCTTCTAAATGGAATTTGAATGGCATTTTATAGGGAACCTAATTATTTTTGGTTAAATTAATTCATGTTAGGCCATCATGAATTAAGATAAGGATTAAAGAAAATATGACCATTAGAACCAATTTTGTACTTGGACAACAATGCCAAAAAGGGGACACCCTAGGGTCCAGGGCTATAGTCCAAGTTGGGTGTTGTTATTATAGAGACATAAGTTTTTTATGTTTTATTTATTATCCTTGTGTGAACCTAATTTTAAAATTTTAGATGCTTGATGTTTATAGATGACTAGGAATAAGCAAAAAGGTGCCTAGAAGGGTCATGAAATTAAGTAAGAGGGACTTATGGATTGGGTGTCATTATCCATGCTCAAGTTAACAATTTTTTCATTTTACATGACTAAATTTGCCTACATTTTATTTTAGTGATGCAACAAAGTGAAATACTAGGATAAAGGAAAAAATAAAAAGTGTACCTAATCTTGCAAAGGTGAAGCCCATGAATCTTGTGTGATGTTGAGTGATGTTGGATAGTGCATAGAGAGTATGTTGTATAAGTGTAAATTGTGAAATGAAATAAAGAGTAGACAAGTCCTTATTATATATGATATAAAACAAGAACATAAAAAATTTGAGTAAAAGGAAAAGGAAGAGAAAGAAATGAATACACCTCATCGGGTATGAAAACCAATATAAAACCTATTTTTATCTTGAGTAGGCTGAGCAATGCTAGATTATGCTAGATGATGCTATACCAAAATTTATATCATAAACAGAGTTGAGTGCTCAATTCCCCAGAAAATGGCTGAAGAATACAAAGGTTGGCCCTTTGGCTCTATCTTTGTCTTGTGAAGTGAAGTTATGAAGTGATACTAGTATAGAATAGATGTCATATGAGATGGCTCATGGAGCCCATGGATGTTCTAAAAACCTAACAATGTGGCATGGATAGCTGAATATATGCTTAAAACTAGTCCACTCTTGGCCATTTTGAAAGATGGAGGTTAGGCTTATATGAAATCCACTCTAAAATTGATGCAATATGCTTATATGAAATCCAACTCGAGTACTCAAGAATTTAAAGTTGTATGAAATTTCAACTTAAGAAATGATGCCAACCACTTGCAAATGGAGTAAGTCATGCAATTGCTGAGAATGCCTAGGTAATTAACTAAACTCATAAACAAATAGGACTAATATTTCATGCATATTTCCCCCAATCACTAGTGTCTAAAACATGGATTCTAATTTGAAAGTTATGTCAACTACCTAATCTAAAACTAGAAGTGAGAGTCATCATGTTGTGCATGATACCTCCTATATCTAGATTTCTTGAGAAAATTATACTGAAACTATTGATTTGGATGTGAAAAAACTATAGATGAGCTAAAGTTTTTCCCTATTACTAGAAAGCTTGGGTGTTTCTCTACCTAGACAAGAGCACCGAAATGAGGACACCCCCTATGTTTGGCACTACTATCCATTTCTAGTGTTACTGTCCTATGTTGAAACTAGCTATTGATTTAGAATCATTACTATTTTTCTATTATATTCTAAGTAGTTTGACCTCTAGATTCTAAACTGGTGATCTAATACTACTATTTTGACTATTAAGAACTTTGATCTTTGTGACAAAACCATTATTTGTTTCCCCTTCTTTAGATGGTAGGAATGATTAAACTTGCAATGACTACCCTTAGAAGAAAAGAGTCCTACAAGTGTGTTAAGTTATATGGATACATGATATAGCAATGATATTTGACAAGATATCTCTAGAGATAGTAATGTTTGTATTAAAATATTATTAGATCACTAGGGGTATGCCTAGATAGATATAAAAATGTAAAAGCATGTGTAATACATTCAACTAGAAATTGAAATGTTTAGATGTTAGTTGTTAAAGAGGGATGGACCATTACCTCCATCATGGCATCTAATAAAGTAAGGAAAATACATGATATGGATCATATCATTTGAAACAAGGAAAAAAAATCAAAAAACAAGCATATAAAGCAAAAATTAAGAAGAATACAAGGTTATCTAAGGGGTCATGCAAACAAGGGACATGGGCACATGTCACTCAAAATGGAATGAAAGAATACAAGTCATGTTTAAATTCCACATACACATACAATTTGAAACAAACAAAGATTGGCATGAGAGCCATAGACACATAGAAGAGTACAAGTAAGGGACATTAGAAAATGTCAAAAGGTACACACACACACATACAAATAAAAGTAAAGGACATTGGTAGATGTCCTAAGGCACACATAAGAAACAAAACTAGAACTACAAAGGAAATCTCATCTAGCTATGTAAAGAAAGAAAGGAAAACATGTAAAAATTGGAAAGGTACAATCACATCTAGCTAATTGAAGAAAGAATGAAAGTATTCAATATATGTTTAGAATAAGATTAGGTATATGCTAGGAGATACACAAGTGCTAGATACTAGTGAAATGTTGATATAATAATATATGTAATCTGATTAATACTTTACATCAATATGATAACTCAGAGCATATAGTGTAAGATTGAAATAACCTAGATAGTGTTTTCATGTAGGAGGTACCCCTAGTGGGTATGTATATCGATGTGTGTCTCAAATGTATAATTAGGAATGCCCCCTTAATGGGTAGAGTGAAGCAATCAAGTAGCTAGATGTCACTTCATACACTCAAAAGGAGATCAAGTGAAGCATGGTAATGTAGATAACTTGACATACAATAGCATGAAATAAAAAATGTAAGTCCTAGCATGGTAGTAGTAATGTAAAGTGTGGATGATGCATACAATCAAAATGTTTTTGGTGTTTTTGAATTATTTGAATGTTTTTGTATTTTTAAATGTTATATTATTTTAGTATTTTTGGAAAATTTGAACTATCTACAATCAAGCATAGTAAACTATGTACAATTAAGGCTAAGAGAAGATGATACTAACTAATGAGTCTTATAAGAGACTCCCTATCATGTTATCCTATATCAAGGAGTGGAATTGTGCATGATCATGAAACATAATGGAAATGTTGAGACAATGCCTCTGAAAGCTATATATGCAATAGATACTCTAAAATCTCTAAAGTATAAGCTAACTGTGAGGTCCATCTATATCATTGAGAAGTGGATGCAATTATAGGGCTCTTAAGGACCCATATGGAAGTAGGATAATCTCTTTGAACATGTGCTCTATGTGTAGATGCATGGTATCTTAATGAGACTAACCTAGGTGTGAATAATATAGTTGGAAGATGTCTAGAATCCTGAAGCTATGTAGGTGTATGAACCCTCTATACTAGTGGTGGATGCCTCAACTATGTTTGAATTTGGACTGGAGGAAGAATTGTAATAGGTGGAGGAACTAAAAGTGGATCAGAAGGGGTGGTAACCTGAGTGACAAAGCTATAATGATAAGTATAATCAACCTACCTATCTTCATAAACTTAGGTGATAGCATTTACAACATGATATACTATAGGCCTAGAGCTGGTAATGGGTACAGGATGAAAGTTAGATGAGCCAAGTTTTAAGAGAGGAGGGATAGATATAACCGATAGTGTTTGCTTGTGTCTAGTAGTGATAGGGAGATGCTTAAAATTAGCTAAATATTTAGATACATCTAAGTAGAAACCATGCATATTAATATGATTATAAATATCATTCCACATGATAGATAGCAAACAAAGGATAGAAAGCATGAAATTATGCATGAATGTATAGAAAATTTTGACTTGAATCACAACATTTATAACATGTTTAGCGTGATAAGCTTGAAAAATTTTCCACGTGAGTAATAGAAAACAAAGGATAGAGAGTATGAATTTTTGCATAAATGCATATAAACTTTTGATATGCAAAATGACATTTTGAAAGCATTTATCAAGATTAATTTGAAAAAAAAATTATATGAGGAATAGAGAACTAAGGATAGAGAACATGATTTTTTCCATAAAGGCATCTAAACTTTTGATATGCAAAATGACATTTCAAATTCATTTAACAAGATAAATTTAAACAATTTTTCATATGAGTTAAAGAGAATATGTAAAAATAATTTTGGAATCTTATGCATATTTGGTAATGAATTTTGTACTAGCATCCCATATAATGAAACATAAACATGAAATGCAAAGGATCAAATTTTTTACTAACATATGATAGAATTCATCATTCATATACATGATAAGGCCTATTATGGTTTCCTTATTATTTGTAATAAATGTAAGAAAATTTTGTAAATAAGTGAGCATCATTTTTGCAATTTGGCTATGGATGTAAGGTGATACCTCAAGAAGCAAAGTAGGAGCTAGTATATGCAACTAGGGATTGTGAATTATTTTTTGTTTAAAATTAATATGGTAATTTTATTTTAAAATTTGATATGAATTTTTGTAAATTTTTTAGAAATTTTCTTAAAAAATTTAAGAAAAATCAAAAGATATTTCTGAAATTAGCAATATATTTTTCTTAGTGTTTGATGTGTTTGTATGCAAAAAGGACCTAGTATGTGTAGACTAGGGTTTTAGAAAAATATATAATAATTTTGAAATTAATTTATAGATTTTTTATTTTTAAATATAGGAAAATTAATAAATTATGGAAAACATTATAAATAATTTACCCTAGGATTTCTTGGGTTTTTGTGCAAAATTTGATGTACATCTAGTTCACCAAATATTTTGTTATTTTTGGGAATAAAAGAGTTTTATTCCTATTTAATAAAAAATTCTAAGTAAAGAATATCAGTAAATAATATTCCTAATTATGGATACTAATTTATGAAATTTAATTACAACTTGACCTTTCTAAAAATAGTAAGAGAACAAGGAGAAATGTGACTTAGCTTATTCTGAACTATTCAATCTAAGACAAGGTCTAAGAATTTAGGTACAAGACTAGGACAGTGTTAGAAATAGGTTCTTGAACTTCATTTTTTGATTGGATAGGAGCACTAAAAGTGGGACACCTTGCTATTCAATAATGTAGTTCTTTTTTAGTGTTGTTGCCTAGGTAATCTTAGTTTTCTAGGTTCTACTCAACAGGTCTATGTTACCCTATCAGTGAAATATCAAATATAGAAAGTCTATAAAGCTCATTGTGCATCTATTTTCAATCTTCAAATCCCTAAGAGGTCTTTTTGATTGAAATTTAATGGCATCTTAGGAAATAAATAAAAGGGGTTACTGTTTAAAGGATATATTATACACACTTCACACCCAATGTGTGGGCATGCTACCTACATACCAATACTTTGAGGAGGGATAAAGCTAATGTAGTTCACCCATTTGAAGTGATTAGTGTGATTATGTATGATAAATGCAACTAGACGGAAAATTTGGTGTACTTGGAATGACTAGGGATTGGTGTAAGGGTTTGAATAAGCTTGGAATGATATTGGAAGGTTGTATGCAAAGAGTAGGGAATGTTTCTTGAATGTATTCACTTGTATTATTTATTATCTCTTTTAAATGAGTGCCAACCCTTTTAAATGTACCTTGAATGGCCTTTTATAAGCAACCTAATGATCACAAGTTAAATGAAACTATGTTAGGCTGACATGAATTAAGATAAAGAACTAGTTTTGTACTTGGACAATAATGCTAAAAAGGGGGCATCCTAGGGTTAGCACTAAAGTCAAAGTTGGGTGCTTTTGTCTTAGAGATGTAAGCTTTTTGGGTTTTGTTTATTGTCCTTATGTGAACCTACCTATAAAATTTTATATGTTGGATGATTATGGATGACTGGGAATAATAAAAAAGGTGTCTATAAGGGTCATGAAAGTAAACAAGAGGGACCTATAGATTAGGTGTCATTATCCATGCTCAAGTTACCCATTTTTACATTTTATATGATTATAGTTAGATAATTGCACATCACAATTAAAGAATGCACATATGTTTTATTGGTTAAGCAGGATGTACATTACCACTGGTGTAGAACATATTTGGAGTTTCACTAAGGTTAGCCATGGAGAAGGGGAGCAAGATGGTATTGGATCATGTATATAAAGATCCATTACAAGGGAGGAGTTAAAATATGACAATGTTTCTAGCTTTATTGATGCACAAATTATAATTGACTAGTTTAATGAGATCATAGGTCATGATGGTCAAATAAATTCTATTGTTCATATACATTTTTGGTTAATGAGTGAAAAAGACTTAGAAAATATGAGGATTTTATGACTCTAATAGGTTCAAGTGATCTCCACTCATTTTTTAGTTCAAATGTAGGTTCTTGGATTATTCATATGTGACACTTGGCATGATTTTGTTCTACATGCATGGACTTTGTTTGGAATGAGTTTGAGTCACAATAGTGAGTGGATGAATGGAGTTCCAAACCTCTAATTACAATCAACACATATTAGGTTCCACCAATATTTCAACTTACTGACATGACTTCCTCACATGACTTTGACCATATATCTAATCTAGTACAACTAAGTAGAAGATTAATCTTTATGTACTATTTATTCTCATAATCTATCTTCATAATGTCATTAAAATTTGTTTTTTATGATGTAGGACATGTTTTTATAGTTATTTTAGATGAGGAAAATAAAGAGGGAACAAATTACTACTTATGTCGTTATATAGATGGAAAGAAAAAATTGACATCCTTGGTTGTAGATGGAGAAAACATTGATTATCCTATTGGGTATGTGGTAGTCACTAGAACTTGGCTTCAATGGTATCCTAGAAAATATTAATATGTATGGTTTTTTAAAACTTTTAAACTCACACGAAGATTCTACACTATTCAAATTTGGTTCTTTCAATGAATATTTAATTATAAAAATATCATGGGAGGTCAAGAAATAAGAATATATAGAAAGGTCATGAGTCAAACCATGAAGCTATTATTGATACTATCAATATTAGAGTAGATCCAAGTGGTTCATTGGATTGACTTGTAAAATGTAGATGTAATAAATTTTATTATTTTTTTATTTTATAGGTAGTACGTGCATAGATTTCGTCTTTAATTACTTACTAACATCTTTTATAGGTTAGTGGTGCTAAATCAGCTTCAACCTTCACATAGTTGGCACTATTAGTAAATAATCTCATATTATTAAAGCTAATATAGGCTTACTAAATTACTTGGCATTTTTTCACTCCTGAGCAATTGCTCATGATAAGTTTATTTCTCTTTGTAACCTTCTAAACACATTTATTGTCAGTGTTTATGTGATCTAAAACAGTAGTGAAAATGCACTCATGGGTGGAAGTGAATGTAATTATGGTTGGATAATGTGTAATTTTCCTATATAGACGTGTTTGAAGTTATGGATTTGCATCTACTAGTCTTGAAGGCAAAGTTTCTAGTTGGAGGTCAAGCAATTATCTCTTCACTGCCAAAAATTTACATATTAGGACCCTTTAATAAAACTTATACCATGGATTTATATTAGAGGTGATTTAGAATAGATACAAGGTGAAATTAGAGGAATTTACCATGCACACAAGGGATCTTATGGTTCTTCCATATGACTTACAATTTTCATTTTATGCATGCATGATGTTAGGCTAAAAATCAACATCTTTCTTGTATTGTGAAGGGCATTCTTGAACCTAGAATGGGTGATAGGTTTGTCATCTAGGCTAGATGGGAGGCCAATAAATTGTTGTTGGATGTTATTTAGCCATTTGGACATGTTGGTTGTGCCAATTTTCAGCCAACCAACATTGAAAATTGAGTTCTCAGATCGTAGCTTTAACCTGGACAACATTTGTTGTCAATGTTTCCATGCTCTAGAACAATAGTGAAAATGCACTTACAAGTGGAAGTTGGTGTCATGATAGTTAAAATATGTGTAATTTGTGTGTGTGTGTGTGTGTGTGTGTGTGTGTGTGTGTGTGTGTGTGTGTGTGTGTGTGTGTGTGTGTGTGTGTGTGTGTGTGTGTGTGTGTGTGTTTTAAGTGGTGTATTTTCACCTACTAGTCCTAGAGGCAAAGTTTCTCGCTGGAGGTCAAGAAGTTATCTCTTCACTACCAAAAATTTTCATTTTAGGACCCTTTACTGCAACTTATACCTTGGATTGATCTTAAAGGTGATTTAGACTAGATTTATAGTAAAATTATATGACTTTACCATGTACATGAGGGATCTTATGGTTTATCCATATGATTTATAGTTTTCATTCTATGCATGCCTAAATTAGGATAAAAATCAACATCTTTCTTGTATTTGAAAGGCACTCTTGAGCATAGAATGGGTGGTGGGTTTGTCATCCAAGCTAGATGGGAGGCCAAGAACCTAGTCATGGATTTTATTCACCCCTATGAATATTTTTTTAGTGCCAATTTTCATCCAACAAGCACCAAAAATTGAGTTCTTGGACTGTAACTTCAACCTTGACAACATTCATCGTCAATGTTTCTGTCCTCCATAACAGTAGTGAAAATACACTTAGAGGTGAAATTGGGTGTCACAATGGTTTGAAAACATGTAATTTTCCTATATATAATCATTCAAATTGATGTATTTTCACCTAATGGTCCCAAAGGAAAATATTTTAGTTAGAGTTCAAGAAGTTGTCTCTTCATTGTCAAAAATTTACATTTTAGGACCCTTTACTACAACTTATGCCTTAGATTTTTATTAGATGTGCTTCAAAATATATTCATGGTGAAATTATAGGACTTTCCAAAGCACATGATAGATCTTATGGTTCCTCTATATGACTTACATTTTCATTTCATGTATGTCTGAAGTTAGGCTAAAAATCAACATCTTTCTTGTGTTGGGAAGGGTGATCTTGAGAATAGAATGGGTGGTGGGTTTGTCATCCAGGCCATATGGGAGGCAAATAACCTAGTATTTAATGTTATTCACCCATCTGAATGTGTTTTTATTTCCCAGTTTTAGCTAACAAGCACCAAAAATTGAGTTCTCAAAGTATAGCTTTAATGTTGACAACATTTATTATCAGAGTTTTCATGCTCTAAAATAGTAGTGAAAATGCACTTGTAGGTGTAATTTTGTGTCACAATGGTTATAAAATATGTAATTTTACTATATATATATATGCATTTAAAGTGGCGGATTTACACCTGCTAGTCCTAGAGACAAAGTTACTAGTTACTAGTTGGAGGTAAAAAGGGTCTACATGACAAAGTACATATCCAAATGACATGAAACTTGGTAATATTTGTCTTCATGATCTAATATAACCATATATAATATTTTTAAGGTCATATTACAAGTGTAATTTCTCTCTATTTTATCACATTCCCCTCCATGTCTCATAATGGTCATTATTCATGCAGACATAATTTTTAGAGTCTTAAGGTATGTTTGAGGGTTACAAGATTAGAGAAGTATTTGAGAATTATGTTAATATGGTTTTAAACCTCTTTAAAAATTTTCAAAGGTGTTCACACTCCAAACTTCATGCAATCCCCATAGGCAGTCTCAAAGGCATGAAGGCCAAGTTGGTTTTTTTATCATTCGAAAGGTGTTATGAGATTTTTTAGATGTGATGAGTATGTTTTCAAGAAAATAAGATCAATGGAAATGTCAAATTTGTCCTTTAGAGACTATCTATAGGGCATGTGAAACCCTAGATTATCAAGCTTCAGTCATTTCTAAGGTATTTTACTATGGGAATTTAATGGAACTTTGTAATCTTACTCCCCTATACATGTACAAGGTGAATCAAAAGGTTTTAACCTAATATTATATGGATGTCTATGTATTATAGGACTAATTGTTTGTAATAGGGCTAATTAGGTGTAAATGAGGGTAGGCTAATGAAGGAAGTGATAGTTATACGTGGATTTAGGATATGAAATTTGACATAGACATGAAAAAAAATAGAGTGTACTTGTCAATGCCCTTATAATCTCTCAAGAAATCATTACATTATTATTAATTTATTATAAGGGTATTATTTGCAACATTAACCTTACAAGTTATTCTCAATCTCATAACATTAGTAATATTTAAGAAGACTTCAAAACCAATCATTTATAATACTCTGAACACAAGTGATTTAAACAAGATTTACTTCATTGGTTTTATTAAATATTCATGTATAAAATAATAATTCCATCTATGAATGTCATATATAGGAATACAATGTCAATAATACATGCATTTCTATATAACCATACAAAAAATTACATCATGTCTAACAACATAGTATCTAATGTCAAGTGAATACATCATATACACATGTTTAATGCCAAAAATGCATACATTGCCATATAGGCATACAAAAAGTACATCATCTACAACATACTAATAATAAAATAGTCTCCCTCTCTTTTCCTTCTTTTAAGAAGACTCTCTTTGGGATGCCCTACTTGTAGATGGAGATATCCTGAATGCTTTGGATTGCTCCAAGGTTTAACTATAGATACTACGCTCATAGCTCACTTGTAGCTAAACGTATTCAAATAAAAAAATTATTATAAAATTAACAAGTATACATGAAACCAAATTAAGAAACTCATGTTTTAAACTATAATAAAAAAATAATTTAAAAATTCACTTACCATAATCTCATGGTCCTCCTTAATTTGCCATTTATGCTTAACTAGGTCATTGCCATGTTTATCTGTATGAATAGGCATGTCAATTGATGAATAAACATGAGGAGTTGTTGCAGTAGTCATCTAAATCAAACTATCAAATGTCATATTATAACCATATATACACAATAAATTCATTCATATAAGTTATGTTTGCTAAAGTATATAGTAAAAATATTAAAACTAAAGTACTAAATTACAATTCAAAATTACAAGTGAATATACATATCATGATGGATGCCTATGCCAATGACATTGCAGTAGCAATGCTTAAGTCTGTCTCAACTCATAATGATGGAGGAGTGTCCACCCTACTCATAACTGGAAAAAATAACCTAATAATTAATAACTTGGGAAATTCATTTATTAAACAAGTTGCTAACAAACATGGTCTTGCAGAAGATATGAAAAAATATAATGAGGTCACGGGAAGCATGAATGTAACATGTGGATATGTGTAACATGTGACTTGTAACACCATACTGAAGGAAAGAAATGTCAATTCCATGAGGGAGAATGATAAGACAACTAGGGAGCATTTTTGAGTGGATTTTGTGAAATTGATTAATTGAATGCAAGGGCATCTAAAAATTCCAATACAAAGTCTAAAATGTGTCTTAAAAATGTTCAAATTTGAAGTTGAGTTTAAAAAAGTTTTCCTTAAGTATAAGTTAGTCTAGTTGGTGTGTAATTAATAACTAAAATTTTGGATTCTAAAGAGTTTAAATAAGGATTTCGAAATATCATATAAAGGGGGAGATCATATTGATATAGGTTTATAGTGCTTTAACATTGAAAGAGGAAACAATCCCTAAGTACCCAGTTTGCTAAAGGGAAACATATAGTCAAAGGACTGAGATATATTATGTTGAAACTAGTTTAGGATTCCATTGAGATTTTAAGGGGTATAATATATTCAAAGTAAGTGTATAGACTCCCATATTATGTTTTTAAGTTATTATAAGTTGAAGAAAAGGCAAAGTAACCTTGTACCATTTTTTCCTTTGTACATAAGCAAGGTTGTAAACTAAGAGTTTAGAGTTTGAAATTGATTATGGGATTTCAAAACTTGTTATCTGAATGAGGAATTTGTATAGGGTTAGTATAGATCCAATGAAAGAGGTTTGGGGATTTTAAACCCACTAAAGTAAAATTTATCCCCTTTAGTGTGTTCTTGGCCCTGGTATTGGCCTAGAAACCCTGATTCTAGGGTTTAGTGTATAAAATGAGATTTGACCATTGAAAAATTCCAAAAACATGTAATCTTACATTATTTGATTTCCTCTCACTAATGGAGTTGGTTTCAATCTTTTTGGGTATTTAAAAGTACATAAATGAGGCTTTGATCTAGTTATAGGCCTAGAGAAGGGTTAAGGCCTAAACAAGGGGCTTTACCAAAAAATAGGGCTAGTAGAAAGCAAAGCTAAAAATGTGTATTTGAGGGGCAAGTAGATAGATATTTTGAGTTAGTTACATGACCAAAGATGTAAAGAGAGTGTGATAAGAATATAGCTTAGACACCTAAATATCATTTAGTGTTGAAATGCACCTTAATTTATTTAATCATTCTTCTTAATTTTATAATGAAGATTTCTTCCTAAAGTTAATTCATTGATTTATTCAAATAATTTTGAAAAATTCAAATTTTCACCTTTTATTATTTATTTTAATTATTTAATTCCTTAATTTAATAATTCAAAATTCTCCCACTTTTCTCTCTCTCATCCCAACCAAATCCATGAAAACTTCCACTTCCTATGACTCTTCCACTAAGTTGTCAATCCATTGTTACTAAGTCTGCTAACCAACCCCTCTTTTTAATCCACTTAGTTGAAATATTTCCTATCCTTATATATGAGGACTCATCCTCAACCATTGATCATTTAGAACCTTGAAAAAGTCTAATTAATTCTCCATCTTCAGATTGTAATTTAGGCTTCTATAAATCGGCTTGAAAATCTCCATTTTCATAATCCTCTTTTGATATCACAAATGTTGCAATTAACCACAATCCCAAGAGATAAAAATAGAACCAAGCAAATCCAATTCATCCATTTTTGCATCCAAATGCTTCCTATTTCACCTTTATATTGGATAAGTGAGCACCACATTTTAATAGAGCAAATCAGACTTGAATCGTAATAGATGATTCTTGTGTCTAAACTATGAAGGTTTTGATTGTTGTTTATTGCATGTATTGTTCTATCTTTGGTATAATTTAGCTTAGAATAAACTTTTTATTTATCTTTTCACTTTTTAATGCATACATTTCTAGCATGCTCAGTGGGACTTACCCATGTCTTTTAATATTTTTATTCTCTTTTCTTTCATCTCTTATATTTAATCTCATTTGTTTTTGAGCTAGTACAGACTACAGGTTTTTGTCTCAAATTTCATGTTTGACTATATGTTTTTCCTTCATAATAGCAATTTTAGAGCACATTTCAATTATTTTATTGGACTTAACAATGTTTTTATCACCTTTTTTGCATTTTTGTGCTATTTTCTATATTTCTCAGGTGAACAACAATTTTGTATCATAACAATGATTTTGTCATCCAATAATGATATTATCTTGATTTACAGTGATTTCATCATTTTCTATAGTGATTTCATCTTTTTCTATAGTGATTTTGCTTTTTTGAGCAGTGATTTTATCATTTTGTATGGTGACATTATCTTTATTTATAGTGGTTTTGTTCAACACAGATTTTGTTGTTTTGCATAGTGATTTTATGAGCATAATAGTGATATTGTTTTATATAATCTTTTTCCATTTTCTATCTTTTTCCTATGTATTCATCTTTTAATTTTACTTTTTTGACTTGACTATGTAACAATGATTTCATCATAGAGGTTTTTTTTTTTTTTTTTTGTGTTTTTTATGGGTTTTATTCCTTTTTGTAGGTTATCTTATTCTTTAGCTCAAGCAAAAAAAACTAACACCTTGTTTTCAAAACACTGACCGAAGATAATTATAAAAAAGCAACAAATTAAACCAACTTTTTTATTTGTTTTCACTAACATCTCTTATTTTTAGTCTTTTTGATTGCTAGTCAATAAATCACACTTTATTTTCTATGGAGTTCTATTTGTTATTTTTATATTCTTGTTTGGTCGTAAAGGTTGTGCATACTCTTTCCTTGGCATAACATTCATGACAATACCTAGAAATCAAAAGCAATCTTGCAACTTATCTATTACCCTAGTTAATCTTGTGTATGCTCTTTCATTGGCATCATGTTGGTGATGACACATTAAAAAATAGAAACAAGTATTAAGTCTTTATTTTTATTTTATTAGGGGCTCTATTCACCATGGATTTTACCATGATGCAATAGGCCAAACCCCATTTTCTAGTGGGGTATATAAATCAAGACCCAGTTGTTTCAATTACCTTAAATTACTGAGTCAGTTATTTCAAATACTAGAGTCCAAATTGAATTCTTTTTCATTATTGAGTCAAGTATTTACTTTGTAGTGTCATCCATTGAAATAATCATGGCTATGTGGAACAACCCCTTGATCAATTTTGTCCCTAATCACAATCTTAATAATATTTGTTATAACCTATGATTCATTCCAACCAATTTTGATTCAAATCCATATTTGAATAAATATCAAACTAATCATCTAACAAGTTCAAATATGAGTTTGAATATGTATTCATCCTCATCCATCCATCAATCAAATCCAAACTTGAATAGTCATTCTTGTTTTCCAAATTAACATTTACCCCAAAACTCAAACCCAAACTTCTTCACCAATATATCTAGTTCTAACCTTAGCACCAATTTAAATCAAACTTTTGATTCACCTTCACCACCACTTTCAAATATACATTTGAACTAAAATCCATTCATAAATCAAACTCCTATTCAGTCTAATCCAACTACATTCCATCCAAGTCAACCTTTTAACCCATATGCCTATCAAAACCAACCATTCCAAATTCATCAAAATCAATCATTTGATTTTTCATCCAACCCATTCCCAAGATTGAACTAAACTATATCAAATTCATAGTTATTCACAAACCTAGTAGATTTAAGTTCATCAACCTTCACAAATCCATCCTCCCAAGATCAAGCTACCTTTCTAGCTAGGGAATCCCAAAAAATTCCATATCAACATCACCTTACCACTATTGAACTTATTTTACAAAATCAATCAAGTCTCCCTAGCCTTGATTCTAACATACCCTATCAAACTAACAAAGGGGATCTAATTCTATCACCTCTACCATCTAGTGTCTCTCCATCCATAGAGTTACAATAGCTACAAAAATTCCAACGTATCAAAACCATCATTGTACCTATTAATAAAAAAATCACTCCTTTAGGGGAACCTTATGAGGTATTATTTCCAAAATTGGTCACTAAAAACCTAGTCACATTTCCAAACACCAAATAATTTAAGCCAAATATACCAAAACTTAAGTGGTATAGACATAATGAATATTGTAATAATCACAAAATTGAAGGTCATTCTCTAAACCATTATATGAGACTAAAGCATTATATCCAAGATCTGATTGATAAAGGGTACATCAAGGTAGAGCCGAGTGTATCCACATCTAAAATCATAGCTTGGAGATATGCCAAGATGTATTTCCTAAGCTTAATCAAGCCACACCACTTCTAAGTCAAGGTCATAATATTCTATCCACTTCTCAAGATCTTATTGGTCCCATTTTTGACCCATCCACTTTCAGCCAAACTATCATCCATTAACCTACATTTGAAAATCATGGTTTACCATCCATATTTGATGAAGAGCCCATATTTATTGAAGATACTATTTTTGATCAAAAACCTATCTTTGATCATGATCCTATCTTTGATTACAATCCCATTTTTGACCAAGATCCTATCTTGGACAAAACCTCTTTCAACTAACATAGCCTATTACCCATTATCCAAACACCCAAATACTTATCACCTATTGAATATCCCATCATCCCAAAGAATGTACCCCATGTGATATAAGTAATTATACATAAAATAATTCATGAGCAAGGAATTATCGAACCCATTCATTTCAAAGTGAATGTTTGATCACATAGCATTAAATATAAACCATTTAAAATTCAATATAAATATGCTAGTAATATTTTTTTGGTTTATAAGGTAACTTCATCCATAATTGAAATAAGATCTTTTCATAGTCTCTATGATAAATTTATTGCCATTAGTATTTTTATGAACACCACCATTCCTGCCTTCTATATTGCAATCCAATATCTTACACCTTTTTGGGACCAATGATCTTACTTACAATCAACTTTTTTCCATGGTAGTAAAATAATTGCAAACTTCCTAGCTAGTCTCCTAGCAGAAGAGTATCAAGAAATATCTTCATATCTTGAGGAAAAAAAAGTGTATCTCAATCAAAATAAATCTTGCAATCCAAATATAAAATCCACACCCCATAGTGAAAACCTCTTTGAGCCACTATTGGACAATCCAAATTTGAATCCTAAAAAAAATCAAGAAAAATCCTTTGGTGAAAACCTTTCTAAGGCACCAATGGATAAGAATATTAATTTATCATATACATTAGCACATTTTTAGGATGGATCCCCATAAAAAATCAAAGATATCATTGAATAAGCATTAAATGCTCAAAACATCTAGCTTAAAGTTACTCACAATCTTTCTAAACATGAGATTGTTAGTCCCATTGACCCTTTACATCATGACCCATGTACTCATCACCACCATAAATCCATTTATCAAAATCCTTCATGGACTCAACATACATCCTTCATCCAACATAATTTCCACTTCACCTTGTCCGATATCACTCTTTCTCTCTCATAGGGGCTATGACTATATCTTGGTAAATTTAGAATAAGCCAATTTATAAATCAATGAAGTTACTAAAGACTTCTCAAGAGCACATACCTAAAATAATAAATAGTGGTAGGAATAATATATTTTAACCCTTTTGTAATTGAGATGCCAAAAATTTTAAAAAAATAAATATAAAATTAAAAAGAGAAAGAGAAATAAATTCATCCAAAAGTGAAAACCATTTTTATGGTACCTTTGGAAAGTACCATGATAAAAACCAATTTTTGGCATCATGCATAAAATAATTAGTTGTTTATAAATACCCTACACTTGGGGGAAAGCTCATTCATTCCAATCCTATGCATTATGAATCATCCTTACCCATCCTACAAATTCTTTAATCGCATCATGTTACCCTAAACCCATCCATGGTTACTTATCCCAAGTTATCCTAAAGAATACTTACCCATCCTATATCTATCTAATCCATCCTCAACCATCATATACCATTCTTGACTACCCATAACATATTGAAATTCATCCAATCCTTGCCATCATAAAACCATCTTTATTCCCATTTTGACTTTGATAAGGAAGTGAAAACATCTTGAGACATGTTCTTTGAAACATCTTAGTGTATCTTTGCAATGCTTTTTTTATGACTAGACACTTGGTTCTTACCTCATGTGTTACCTAGAGTTATCATCTTAATTCCAATCCATTTGTATTCATCCACACTTCATATATAATGTATTCCTTCCATCCCCTACCACTCACTCTTTGGTTCTAGAACATGGTCTTCCCTTTGATGGTATTCCTTGTAAATACACGTATAAAAAAAACATTATAAAACCCATCCAAAAAACATTACAAAATCCAAAACATTAGAAAATCCAATAGAAAAAAAAGAAACATAAAAATCCAAACTAGAAACTAGTCAAAAAATCCCTTGTCCTTAGTTACATACCCTAGTCATACCTTATATGAATTACTCATCAGACATTTAAATATTATTAAAAATCACATATGCCAAAGGGTTCTACTCTAGCTAAGGACATCCAATAACATCATTTGCCTACTTGTTTTGCATAGTCATTTTCTTACCTGTTTGTATAGTCATTAACTTTATTTTACATCAAGAGTGTTTACTTGCTTTTGCAATGTTTATTTAATTCTGTGTTTATTTTATTTACATCATTTTCATTTTTGCAAATATATCTTTTTCTCTTATCTTTTGTTTGTTATTTCTTGTGTCTAGATCACTATGCACATTAATAATGGTGTTATTATGATATTCCATATCATAAATCACTAAGTTTTATCATTGCAAATCTATTAGTCCTTAACATATATTACATTATAGTCATCATGGTTTTTTTATACCATTGGTGCATATTATCATATGCACTATCAAAAATTAGGTTTCTTAACTCTTAGTTGGATTATCATCAAAAATCCAATGCAAAGAGTAAAATAAACACAAGGAAGCTATAAAACCATCTCACATTCTTAGAAAAGCATCTATTTGTCACCTATCTCTTTCATTCATCCTTATCTCATACATGTTGTCAAATCATTTGATCTGTCATCATTAACCGATGTGATCATTTCATTATTTTTTAATGTTTTCATATTAATCATCCAACATCATTTCCTAATCTTTTCATTCAATCTCTCACACATGTTAATTGGGACTGATAAAATCACATTTTTCATCCTTTCTCCATCATCCACTCGTAATTTTCAATCAGTAACTTAAGTCAAGCATCCATGTGTCAATATTACATTACATCATCACTTCTCTTCCCATATTTGAGAGAACTACATATGGTTTGATATCCATGCATATACATTGTCTAAGTGGATTATGTAGGTAGTTCTTAGAGATATACAGTCTCTAGGGTCATCTCAGCCATCACCTTTCCCATAATCCATTTCATCCAAATTTTCTATTGTCATTTAATCAAAGTGTTATTGTCCTTATCCAAGCTTGAAAATATCAATTTTGTAAATCTTTATCACAAATTGAACAATCTATATTTTCATTTTATGGCTTGTGGCTTACCATCATTTGGATATATTGTTCCCACATTTGCTCATGACCCCTGAGTGCAAGCACAATCTAAGCATATAGTATTTAAAGTGGGACATGTAATTTTTCTCAATATCATCTCTAGCATTAAATAGCTAGGGTTAAATAATTTTACACGTACCCTCTATAATTTTGCAAACATTAGTATTGAGATAAGTATCTATATTATTGTTGATAGTTTTTCTCATTTACATTCCTCCATAATACTAATTATTCATCCATTTTCAAATTTATAGAACCATTAAATCACATTATTTCAATACTATTTTTAAAATATTACAATCATATATCAACATGAAATCCACCAATAATTTACAAATTCAGTAACTTTTTTCTATTTATAGATCCATAATTTATTATTCTTGGGATATATCTTTCCCACACCTACTACTTTAGTCCCTGAGCTATTCACAAACAAAAATAAGCATGCAATCTTTGAGTGGTTTAAATTACTTATTTTCAAATCAAAGCTCTGGTTTTAATAACTAGGGGTAACTCCTTTACATTACCAACACATTGAAATTTTGACATCATTCTTGAAATAGATTTATTTTTCATTCAGTCGCTTAACTATTTCCTCTTTTCATCAATTTTGAGCTTTTAACTATTTGTTGCACAAACCCTCAAGGGGGCATAATCACACTCATTTTCAATCATTTTGGGATTTTTTTTTTCTTTTCTATCATCGACACTCTACTTTTATTTTTCAAAATAGTATTGCTTCACAACACCATTTCAAAGAGGGGAAAATCTAGACACCTAAATTTCATTTAGTTTCAAAATGCACCTTAATTTATTTAATCATTCTTCTTAATTTAATAATTAACATTTCTTACTAAAATTAATTAATTGATTTATTCAAATAATTTTGAAAAAGTCAATTGTGCACCTTTTATTATTTATTTTAATTATTTAATTCTTTAATTTACCAATTCAAACTTCTCCCACTTTTCTCTCTCTCATCCCAAAAAAATCTATAAAAACCTCCACTTCTAAAGACTCCTCCACTACATTGTCTATTTTGACTAAGTCTGTTACCAACCCCTTTTTTTTCTCCACCTAGTTGCAATAGTTCTTATCCTTATGGATGAGGACTCATCCTCAAATGTTGATCATTTGTAACTTTGAAGAAGTCCAATTAATTCTCCACCATCAGATTGTAATTTAGTCTTCTATAAATAGGCTTGTAAATCTCCATTTTCATCATCCTCATTTAAAATAAAAAATATTTCAATCAATCACAATCTTGAGAGATCAAAAATAGAATCAAGTGAATAAAACTCATCCATTTTTGCATCCAAATGTTTCCCATTTCACCTTTGAATTTGAGAAGTGAGCACCATATTTTAATAGAGCAAATCAGATTTGAATCACAATGGAGGGTTCTTGTGTTCAAACTATGAAGGTTTTGATTGTTATTTCTTGCATTTTTTACTCTAACTTTGGTATAATTTAGCTTAGAATAGACTTGTTTTTTGTCTTTGCACTTTTTAATTTATACATTTCTTTCACACCTAGTGGGACTATATTATATTACATCATCACATCTATTCCCATACTTGGGAAAACTACAAATAGTTTGATATCCATGCATAGACATTGTCTAAGTGGGTTATGGAGGTATCACTTATAGATACATGATCTTTAGGGTCATCTTATCCATCACCTTTTCCATCATCCATTTCATCCAAGTTTTATATTATCATTTAATTAAAGTGTTATATCTCCTTATCCATGCTTGCAAATATCAATTTTTTTAATCTTTATCACAAATTGGACAATCTATATTTTTTATTTTTTGGCCTATGGATTACCATCATTGGGATATATCATTTCTACATATGCTCATGACCCTTGAGTCTGAGCACAATCTAAGCATAAAGTATTTAAAGTGGGACATGTAATTTTTCCCAATATCTTCTCTAACATTTAACAACTAGGGGTAAATAGTTTTACATGTACCATCTACAATTTTACAAACATTAGCATTGAGACACGTATCTATATTATTGATGATAGTTTTCTCATTTTCATTTCTCCATAATACTAATTCTTCATCCATTTTAAAATTTATAGAACCATTAAATCACATTATTTCAAGATTGATTTCAAAATTTTGTAAACATTTATCAATGTGAAATTCACCAATCATTTTCAAACTCAATAATTTTTTTCTATTTATGGATCTAAAATTTATTATTATTGGGATATATCATTCCCACACCTGCTACTTCAGCCCTTGAGCCATTACCAAATAAAAATAAGCATGTAATCTTCAAGTGGTTTAAATTATTGATTTTCAAATTAAAGCTCTAGTATTAATTTACTAAGGACAACTCTTTTATGTTACTAATACATTGCAACTTTGACATCAATCATGAACTAACTTGATTTTTCATTCATCCATTTAACTATTTTCTATTTTCATCAATTTTTAGTGTTTGTCTGTTTCTCACATAAATCCTTGAGGTGGCATCATCATACTCATTTTCATTCATTTGGGGCAATTCTTTTGTTTTTATATAATCTTCTTATATTATTTGAAATAGTATTACTTTGAAACACCATTCCAAAGAGGGGAAAATGTAGACACATAAATTTTATTTAGTGTCAAAATGCACCTTTATTTATTTTATCATTATTCTTAATTTAATAATTAACATTTCTTCCTAAAATTAATTTATTTATTTATTAAAATACTTTTGAAAAAGTCAAATTTTCACCTTTTATTATTTATTTTAATTATTTAATTCCCTAATTTACCAGTTCAAACTTCTTCCACTTTTTTCTCTCTCATTCCAACCAAATCCATTAAAACATCCACTTCCTATGACTCTTCCACTAAGTTGTCAATCCATTTTGACTAAGTATTCTAACTAACCCCTATTTTTGCTCCACTTGGTTGAATAGTTTGTATCATTATGTATGAGGACTCATCTTCAACCATTGATCATTTAGAACCTTGAAAAAGTCCAATTAATTCTCCATCATCATATTGTTATTCAAGTTTCTATAAATAGGCTTGAAAATCTCCATTTTCATAGTCCTCTTTTGAAATCAAAAATAATTCAATCAATCACAATATTGATAGATCACAAATATAATCAAGTAAATAAAACTCATCCATTTTTGCATCCAAGCTTTGCCCATTTCACCTTTGCATTAGAAAACTGAGCACCACATTTTAATAGAGCAAATTAGATTTGAATCACAATGGAGGATTCTTGTGTCTAAACTATGAAGGTTTTGATTATTGTTTCTTGCATTTATTTCTCTAACTTTGGTAGAATTTAGCTTAGAATAGACTTGTTCTTTGTCTTTGCACTTTTTATTTCATACAGATAGAAGGATTTATTTTACTAATAATATCATTTTTATTTTATTGACCAAAGGACTAAGGGAATGAGTTACGAATGGATGAAGGAAAACCTTGAAAGGAAAAGATATAGGTAGAGTTTGGTATAGATGTTGATATAGCTCTACACCAATGGATATAGATAGAACCTCTCCCCCAACTAGATATAGTATGTCTTTGGGCCTCCTAAGTAGGTGGTGGTAACAAACTACTCAACCCCATCTATCTATATAGGGTTGAGGTTTCCTATTTGTATATGGTTGCAAGGCCTATGTTATATGCATATAGGCTATAGTTTATATTCAAGGCTCTCCCAAAAAACTAGTGGGATCTAATGGACACTCTCCCAAAAAACTAATGGAATTGACTAGGTACAATAGGATTAAGAGGCTATGCCATCTAAATTTATAACTCCATAGATAGAGATGAAATTATTATGTTTTAATGGAATCAAGATGGGAATTGAATTTATAAAAATGACCATTTTGGATATCAATCATAGAGATTGAATCGCTTTATGGGATTAGGATAATAAGGTATCAAGTGTTTGGCTATGTGCCTAGTATCTAAAAGAAAAAACTAGTGTGCATAATGATGAAGACATGTTATGCTCAATTGCAAAATTGATAAAAATATATTATACCAAACAATATTAAAAAAATTAATTCTATATATATGTACATCCAATTTTAATTATTGGGATTGACCCATTATGTAACCTACATTTAATGGGATATCAATAAAATGTTCAACTTGCTATTTTGGTTATTGAAAACATAGTGGAGATGGAGGATGAGTTTCTAACAAGTTATGTCAATCCATGTTAATATATCAAACAATAAAAATCCCAACAAAATTATAAATTAGGTATTTTATATTTTCTTACACAAAATCTACAAAAGATGCACTTAAGGTGTATGAATGTACATCTAATGTATATAAGATTCACTTTAAATTTTACCTTTGTAAATGTATATGGTATCATACTAACATGCATAGATGTAGTATCCTAGGTTAACCCACTAACTAGTTATGATATTTAAGTCAATGTCTTCTCCTAGAACATAAAAAAAATCATATATATTATTAAATTTAAACTTGTAAATTAACTTTTATATTTTTACATAAATGCATATATAAATTAAAAATTTAACATGAAATTTATATAAAAGATACATGCATGTGTGTAGAGACTCCCAACATATCCAATCCAAATGTGTTTACCATTAAATCATCAATCAAGACCATATCCTCCAAGCCCCCTAAAGTGACACCATCATCATTTGAAGGTCTAGTGCATATAGCACCACAATATATACATGGATGGGGTTAGGTATGACCACTAACTAGATTATCATGAGCATCTATCTTTGAAAGTCTACTCATATGATGAATGAGTGTATCATTAAGTGCATTAAGAGAATGCAAAGTGTCTATCTCCACAACCTCTATCACCATAGAGGGAATCTCTAAATAAAGTGGCTTTTGTGTAGGGATCTTTGTAGGCTAATTAGGTTGATGACATGCACCTAATCGATCCTACACAAAACATTTTCCTTAGCCCTAAAACTCACCATAGTCAAAGTAGTTTGAAAATTGATTACAGAAAAACTTGTAATAGAGTTTTCTCAAAAAGTACAAAGGAACCTCATGGCTATTACAAGGGGGATAGTCAAATACCATCCATCATCATTCCTAAAAATTGGCCTTAATAAAATCATGTTGGCATCAATTGATTGGAAACATTTAGTCATTATGGTAAATGGGGCATTAGTGGTTGGGTCAATACATAAGGTACAAATTTGATCTTTTGTTATATTTTTATTCTTCACCTTAGATGATGATAATTTATCATCATAGTATGCCCTAAAACTATCTCTATATGACCTATATATATCAATATGACTCATTATCAAGTCAACTTGACCTAATACTAACTCTATGTTATTGGTCAAATAGGTGTGGTGGGTGTTTGTGGAAGTGGGCTCCCTCATTATCCTAATTATTTTCTCAATTTTAATTTTTTTCTCTACTATGTGAACAACTATATCCTCTTGGTTTCTTAGGGGATCTATGGGAACTACAAGAGGGTTAGATAGAGGATTAGGAGGGTTGGGCAGAAGGTTAAGTGAAGGATTAGGTGGAACATGCTGCCCTGTTAGAGAAAAATGAAAAACTAAATTAGATGTAATTCATATTCACAAAAAATAAAAATATTAATTTAATCTATTAAAGAAACCTCTTCTTCATGGTATCATCATTGATCTAATTAATGGAGGGAAAAAATTGAATATTACACACAAAAATGCAAGCTTGAGGGTAAAACATGAATGGGAAGAATGAGGAGTATGAGGGGTTTTTCTTGTTTTATAGTTTTAATAATGTGTATGTATTATTGAAACTTATAGAAATGTGTATGCATTCCTATAACACATATGTATTTATATAATTTTTAATAACATGTCCTTGTTATTTTTATAACACATGTATTATGGGTTATGTCCAAAGAATTATCCCCCAACTCTATGCACATACCCACTTCTCAAGTCAATCCATTTCCACTTTCAAGCAAACTCTTTTTGGCTATGAGAAGTACATGTTAGATCTTGACACACAAATGGGATATTTTCAAGAGGTTCCTAGTCATCTTATACATAAGGTGAGAGATGTGTTAGAGATATTTAAAAGAGAGTGGACACCTATTGAGAGATCCAATTGGTAAAGGATTACAAGTGAGATGCTAAATGTGAGTGGCCTAGTTTTTCCTTAGAGGATAGGATAAGAATTCATGAAAGGTAGACTCACCATACCTATTATCATTCATATACACTTCCCCAAGAGTGATATTATTCCTACTTAAATCCTATTAATGAGCCCAATAAATCCTGCCAAAGTTATCCTTTTCCCAATCAGTTGGAAGAGAGTTGAAAAAAACCTTGTTTTTGATGCTAATCTTGATAGGAAAATTGAGTTGGCTAATATGAATATGTAGTATTTGATGTCATCATAAAAATAAGTGGAATATAATCCCTCATTACCCTCTCTAATTACATCCCCACCTCAAGAAGTTACCTCTGGATATGAGATTCCATGTTGGAGACAAGGTGGAGAATCCAAGCATAAGGAGATTCCAAGTTTCTTGAAAACTTCATTCACTCCTAAAATTGCATCACCACCTCAAGAGAAAAATTTTAATCCTAAAATCATAAGCTATAATAATATAGTGGAATCATGGGGAAAGAAAGAGGATAAAAGCATTGATAAATAGTGTGAAGTTGAGAATGAACTTAATCCTTTGCATGTCCCTCCCACCCTTCCTCAAGAGACTCCTTATATTCCATGTCAGCCCTATTATATTACCTATCATCATGACTATTCCTATAAAATTCAAGAGATAATTTTCCAAGATAACCTAGCCAATAAAATTAAATAGTTGGAATTAAAGATGAAGTTGCTAAGTCAAGGTGTGATGGAAGGTTTAGACCCAAAAAAAGATCATATGCCTAAACATACCCCATCTATCCTTCCTCAAGAGAGTTAGAAAGTTGAATAAAATGTGAATGAAGTTATTTTAAAGTAAAAGGAAGATAACCAAGCCATCTTATCCCAAGGTCTATCTCCCCTTCCTCAAGAGCTCCCAAAAGAATCCCCTGTAATGCATTCTCAATTTGATTTTGAGCCCTATGTTCTACCTCCACCAACTAGTTCATCTTTTCCTAACCCCATCACCCTTTGCCTTAATGTAAATATGGTATGGTAATATAAATAGGAGAATTTTGTTGAGAAAAATTCATAACTCTTGCTTGAATAAAGTATGACTCTTTGATAGCCTCATTGGGCTAGGTCACCAGATTTCAAGATGCCTAGTCTTGACATCACCAAGAAGGAGAAAGAGATGGAAGATATTACTGGCCTTGAGAATCAAGATCATATTATGATATCTGAGACACAAATTAAGAACCTTCAAGATGTATAAAGTGTTGAATAAGATGTGAGTCATTATGTTGAGTCTTCTTGTTTGGTTGATAATGAAGAATGCCTTCCTTATGTTAAGGAAATTTTTTTGGAAGAAGTCTTTTTGGATTTTAAAGAATAATATGAAATATATTATCTTATTTTTACCCTTTAAGATGCTAATTAAAAATAATATGTGGACTTATGGTATCAATTCAAAAACATTTGCAATGAGTTTGAGTCTCTCAAGGGGTCTACAACTTCTTTAGAGTTGATTTCATGTGATGGTGAGTAGGATAACATTTTTCAAAATGACATGGATGAGAAAGATAAAAATTAACCTTAGCATTTGGAGGTCAATACAAGCTTCTGCTGCCCTCAACCTTTAAAGGAACAAGAAATTACTCCTCTTGAGATCATGCCTACAAAGAAGATGAGAGTTGATCATGAGATGAAGAGTAGGAAGCAATATGAGGTATGTACAAGGCCAAGAGGAATAATTTTACATTGGATACATATTTGAATATGGTCTATTTAAGATCATCATAAGTGAAGTGCTAAGAAGTATATTTGATCCATCAAGTGTTCAATATAAAGAGCAACATGCTTGGCACCATGATTCATCTCATGAAGAAGGAGATGCAAGAAACTTTATTTTTGATCCTAGAAAGGGAGGTATGATTAATTTTTAGTTTTATATAGTTGTTTTCTTCCTATTTTTTCCTAAGTTATTTGAGCATGTGTGTCTTTTTAGTGTGTTTTTTTTGCTTTGTGTGTGTCCTTTTTTTTGTGTAGTTGAGGTAGTCAAGTGGTCTTGTCTTAATCAAAACATGGTTTTAAAGTGCTCAAATTTCTCCTTGTTTTGTTTTAGACTTTGTATGACTCCTTAAGCCTAATTGAATAATAAGGCTATAGTTCTAGTTAGTATAGCAGGCATACTACCCTTATGAGTCACCAATTTGTTGACAAAATTTGACTTTGGAGGTTAAATTGGTACCCCTATAGGTAAAAAGTTATGTATAGTTGTTTGGGGGTCTAATATATTATATAAAAAGGTATATCACAGCTAATTTTATGTTATTTAATATCACATAAGCCTTAATCATAAGTCATAGTAGTCCTTATATCATTTTGAGTCATTTTTAGGGTCAAAATAGAGAATTTAATGAGTTGTATGGCCTCTTAGGGAAGTGTAAAGGTGTAATAAGGGATATTTCATGTTCCGTGTGTCATATTATGTCTTATATAGTTTTTTATAACTAAAAGTGGTAGGAGCTTCAAAAAAAAAGTAGTTTTCTTGAGAAAAGAGAAGAGTTTGGCACTTATATGGCCCATGGGAAAGTGTGATACATGACAAAAGGTCATGGAATAAATATTTAGCCTATTTATATTCATATCAATACTTGAAACACTTTAGAAGTTCTAAAAATTCCCAAAACCATTCTACTCCTTTTTCACCCTTATAGGCAAATAGAACTAGTCTTCAAGTTTGTACTTGGTATAGATAGTTGGAGAGCTTCCAAGTCAAAATAATTTGGGAGGTGAAAGTAAAATTAGAGAGATAAATATTCATAAAAATATTTCTAATAATGGTGGTCTATGATTTATGAATCATCCTCATAAAGCTATGTTTTTCTACGTGTTAATCTATGTATCCTATAGGTTTTGCCTTGGTTTGAGTAATTTTGTACAATCCAGTTGATAAGGTGGTTTCTATGTGTTGTTTAATATATCCTTTCATGTTACCCATTATTTTTTTCCTATTTCAAGGTGTTTTTATGAACCAATTACTTTAAGTTTCAAGAGGAAGCACTTTTCTATGTAACAAGTAGGTTTCAACCATTTTGTAGACTTCCATACTTTGTTAGTGGTTTTAGAGGGTGTAGATAGGTTAATAACCATGAATTAAATGTCTTCTTGTTACCCTCATTTTTAAAATTTCATTCTCCAAGTAATATCCATGAGATTATAGTCATAGAACACCATACACTCAATCTACCATATGACTATCATACTAGTCCGTTAGGTGCCTACTATATACACCTAAATTTTCTCGATCCATTGCAACTAACTAATATTCCTATTAGTTGACACTAATTCCACTTCTTAGCCATAAATCTAATATCCCCTCCCATTAATCTACATTTCACTAACCTTAGCCCATCCCATTACTCCATTAATTCCCTCTAATATACTATTATCCTAATCCAATCCTAATTATCTATTATATGGTAGTTTTTAATTTCCATAACCCCACCTAGTCACCTATTAGCATATCCCCTAGGTATTCCTGCATCCCTAGGAATCCTAATCCTATTATTCAAATCCCTAAACAAAACCTAATCTCCACTAAGCCTACCCCTAATCCCACTTGGCAATTAAAAATTTCAAAATAATCTACCTACCCATCCACCACCCTAAACTAGCCTTTCCTAAACCCCTAAAACCATATAAAGAGGACTCTATAATTAGAGAGTTCTATAAATCTCTCCATTCTAGCCATCATCCTCTAAATTCTTTATTCTAGAGGATTTTATGGAATTAAAAATTCCATGGAAAATCCTCCACCCTAGAACTTGATGGCCCAAAGTTCAAATTTAGACCATAATATCTCCCTCCATGAATCTATAAAACCAACACACCCTCACTTGCTCAAGCTAATAAAGAAATGAATGAATGAATAAAGAAGTGAAATCATAGCACATGGTAGTCATTTATCAAGCATATCCAAACCATTTTCAAACATCTCCAAGAAATCCAACAATCATATTCAAGCATACAAATCTTGGATCAGAGTTATGAGAAGGTAAAAATAATGGTAAGCATGGACACTACATTCTAATTCACCTTTTCTATCCCTTCCTATTGGTGTCATTATCTTTGGGTTTTAATTATCTCTTTGATAATATTTTGTTTGAATCCTAAATTTGGTTCAGATTTTTGCAACCATAGTGGGACCTACCTCTATTATTTAGGCTAACACTCTTGCTAGAAGCATTTTGGATGATTGCAGGACCAACTAGAAGATAAATCAATCACAAATTTTGAAGTTTTCATGTGGTTTTGAGAATAGAAGTATTGCTCTACCAGTCATGATATTACAATAGTGGTATCATTAATAATAATCATGGTATTACATGTTAAACTATTAGTGGTCAAGGATTTAGTAGGGTGTTATGTTTGAACAATACTACCACTTTGCAAATCATGGTATTGCTCTATTAATAGCAGGGTCATCATTCCTAGTAGTGATATTTCAATAAAAAATCAGTTCCATTAATTTTTGACAATACTAGTAATCTTAAAGTCATGGTATTTCTTTGTTATTAGTGATATTATTATTCCCAGTAGTGGTATTGTAACTCAATATTTTTCACATTCAGATAGCTAGCGAATTAACCCCATTTTTTTCAAGTGTGTTGTTTATGGTGTGTAAGAAAGACATTACTCCTTGAAGAACTACCAGAGGATCATCAACATTCATTTTGACAATCTTGATACTTTTGTAGTCATGGTATTGTTAATCTCAATCATGGTATTGTACACCCCAGTCCAACCTCCTATAAAATTTGTTACTCTAAGCTACTTATTTCTTTTATAGATTCTCTGTGTTTTGCTATCTAACCTATCTTCAATAAAGAAAAAACTAAGGAACATTATCAAGAGGAGATTTAGTTTAGTTTGAACAATCCCTCTACTTTGAGACTAGTGGTATTGCATTATAAGTAGTGGTATTATTTTCTTAGTATAACCAAGTCAAAACTCTTCCCTCTTGGTCTTTTGCTTCTCTAGCATTTCATTTATGTTCTATTTTGTAAATGAAAGAAAACATCCAAACTTATTGAGGGTGATTTGGTCTTATAGGGTCTATAATGTCCAAGGGAAGATCATTGGAGTCTATCCAAATTTAACAATACCGCTACTTTTACAGTCGTGAGATTGTCTTGCAAGTAGCAGGATTATTATTTGGAGTAGCAATATTGAACATCTTTATTTTATAAATTAATTTTATATTTTATAAATTGATTTTATATTTTATAAAATTTTGATATCAATAATTGTATAAAAAAGGAAGCTCTATAATCATTTTTAGTTTGTGAAAGTCTGATATAGTACTTTTTAGCTCAATTTAGGATCATAAATTAAGCTATGCAATACCATGACTTTCCTAGTAGTGATATTTTCCTACTAATAATGGTATGTGTAGTAGTGGTATTGTAGTTTTAGATTTTTTTGACCATTTTGTAGGTCTTTCTGGACTCTTAAGGCACCCTTAGTGGATTTTTAACCTTTGTGTCACATGAAAAGGGGGTGCCTATTTTGATCATTGTTGATTAAGTATTTTTCATAGTTATTACATTATCATTAGTAGTTAATCATTAGCTTTTCTTGATACTTGTGTGTGTGTGCATATATAATTTGTTTGTTTATTTGTGTGTACATAATCTATCATATCATGTGAATCTCACATAGGTAATTATAATGGTTAGTTAATTATATCATGAGTTTGAATGTTTGTATAAACCTTCCATAGGATAGCACATGATTTGGATTTCATCACCATGCATGTGGCTTAGTCTTTAGGAGTTATTATCTTATATTTCACCACCACGTGTTAACCACACCCCCTTTTTTGGTGGAGTATAAATATTAGGAGAGAATTATCATTATGTTTTATGTGGAATATCCCATAAAGGGTTATATGGAGTGAGGCATGATTAAGTCCATATACCTAGGGCAATCAGACATCTTCCTATATATACTTGGGCCCCATCATACCTTTGTGTATATAGGGTATTCCCTTAGATCCTTATGTTAACATAATAATAGGAGCCTACAGCCATAATAGGTTTTCCACTACCAATGTCAGTATCAGTGCCCAAGTGACCATCAAGAACAAGCAAGGTTGAGAGGTTTTGGTTGATTTTTTAATAGTTCACTAGCCTAAAACCTCACTTGTGTATCCATTAGATGGTTTGGACATCATGTTACTCTCCCATATGGTTTACTAATTATGGATGTATATGTTCCTAATTTTTTTATGTGTTTTGATAAGGCCCATTTTATTTGTTAACTAAGTCAACTATACCCATATCTTTTGTGTGCATACCTTAGAAAACTTATAGGATCACTTCCATCATCCCATCATCATCTTATCTTGACTATCCATATCACATCATCTTTTTTCTTCCCTCTATACCATTTTCACCTTAATCCACCCTATTTTCATTCTATATCACTTTCCACACTCATCCTAATATCATCCCTTTCTCCTTGATCATTTATATATCTTTCACCATCATATACCCTATCTTCTACATATTCACACTATAATATCCCATCAATCTACATCAAATTAGTAGCACTACCCATCCCATAACACTTAGTGTCCACTATCCTTTTGTCATATCCCTTTGGACCATCCCACATCCTCATATCCTTTTGTCCATATCATTTTCACTTTCTTATCTCACCCCCACCACATAGGATTCATCTCACTTAGCACCACCATCTCTTCACATCTTTATTTGTAGACATTATCCTACTTTCATCCATCCCATAAACATTCCATTATTTATATTGATTGCAAAACATCTAGTCCCATTTCATATCTTTAACCACATCACATTCACTTCATAGCACATTAATTCCCTATAATCATAGTGCCATCCGACATATATTGATTATCCCCTTTCCACCCACTATCCTCATCATATATTTCCCTTCACATTTTCATCTCATACCTATATCCACCTAGTATTCACCTCCATTCATAACCACATACAATGGGAGATACACTCAGTGGTGGTCCTCCCTCAGGTACCCACTAATACATTTGGACTTTCTAACCATGATGTGAAGATTTAGGAATGTGGTCCATGTTTCTCAGCTCAATCTTTGGATCTCTACAAATAAAGAATGTAAATGACCTCCCAAACTCACCAATTGCCTATATCAAACCCCCCACCCCCTCCTAGCCATCCTTCCTATCTGCCTAATCCAACCTAGATTCATATCTTCTCTAATCCCAACTAACCCCTATCACCCTCCTACATGATCATTTGCTTAGGGAATCATCCCAATCATTTGGTTAATTAATCACAATCCCTTACTCTTTCTTGTCATCATCATAATATTGATCAATTTTAACCTTGAGTTACACCTATCATATCTTACCAAATTGTCTTATCCTAGCCATAGCTCTCCCTTGCATGCATCCTTTCTCAGGATACATCTAAAGCTTATGGGCTTCTATCATATCATCATCATGTTACAGTTAATTCCCATGCATGTGTCCTTACTTAGGATACATCTACAACTGTGAAATCCATCACCACTATTCCATATACATGTGTCTTTGCTAGGGGAATTGTTGTCAATTTTTAGCTTAGCACTCATGTCTACCTCATCCTCTTAATCTTCTATCCCACATATGTCATCCCAACCCCTTATCTATCCATTGCATCCCACTTCATGTTTCTTCTTTTGAGTGGCGATCTGACTCATCCTTCCCCACATGTGCCCTTGAGGGGGCATCATATCCCTTAATATCAACAAGTAACAATCACCCACAACATGGTTTTATTTTAAAGACCATTATTCCTTCCACTTTTTTCCACTCACAATGCCCTTTCAAAGAGGGGAAAAATGTATACACCTAAAATTGCTCCCTTCATTACAGCTGAATAATATTCCTAGTAGTCGACACTAATTCCCCTTCCTAGCCATAAATCTAATATCCCCTTTTATTAATCTACATTTCACTAACCTTAGTCCATCCCATTACACCATTAATTCCCTCTAATCTTCCATTATCCTAATCCAATCCCAATTATCTATTATATGGGAATTTTTAATTCCCATAACCCCACCTAACCACCTACTAGCCTATCCCTTAGGTATTCATACATCCCTAAAAGTCCTAATCCTATTATTCAAATCTCTAAAAAAACTTATTATCCACTAAACCTACCCCTATTCCCAATTACCAATTAAAAATTCTAAAATAATTTAACTACCCACCCACCACCCTACATTAGCCTTTCCTAAACCCCTAAAACCCTATGAAGAGGTCACTAAAATTAGAGAGTTCTATAAATCTCTCCATTCTAGCCCTCATCCTCTAGAATTATCTATTCTAGAGGATTCCATGGAATTAAAACTTCCATGGAAAATCCTCCACCCTATATCTTGATGGACCAAAATTGAAATTTGGACCATAAGATCTCCGTCTATGAATCTATAAAATAAACACACCCTCACTTGCTCAAGCTAATGAAGAAATTAATGAATGAATAAAGAAGTGAAAGCATAGAATAAGATAATCATCTATAAAGCCTATCCAAGACATTTTCAATCATCTCCAAGCAATAAAAAAATCATATTCAAGCATATAAATCTTGGATCAGAGTTATGAGATGGTAAAAATGATGGTAAGCATGCACACTACATTATGATTTACCATTTATATCCCTTCCTATTGGTGTAATTATCTTTGGGTTTTCATTATCTCTTTGACAATATCTTTTTTGAATCCTAAATTTGGTTCACAATTTGGCAACCACAGTGGGACTTACCTCCCTTATTTAAGCTAACACTCATACTGGAATCATTTTGGAAGACTACAGGACCAACTAGAAGAGAAATCAATCATAGATTTTTAAGTTTTCACATGTTTTTGAGAATAGAGATATTGCTTTATAGGTCATGATATTATAGTAGTGGTATAATTAAACAATAATCATGATATTTTAGGTTAAACCATTAACAATTAGGGTTTTAGTAGGGTGTTACATTTGAACAATACCACCACTTTGTAAGTCATAGTATTGATCTATTAATAGTAGGGTCATCATTCCTAATAGTAATAGTACAACTATAAGTTAGGTTCATTAGTTTTTAAAAATACCACTAATATTAAATTCATGTTATTTCTCTAATATTAGTGACATTATTATTCCTAGTAGTGGTATTGGAAATTGAAGTTTTTCACATTCAAACAACTAGTAGATTAACCCTATATTTTCATTAGGTGTGTTGTTTGTGGTGTGCAAGAAAGACATTACTCCCTGAATAACTACTAGAGGGTCATCAATGTCCATTTTTACAATCTTTACAATTAAAAATAGTGGTATTATTAATGTCAATCATGGTATTTTACATGTTGGTCCTACCTCTTATACAATTTATTACTCTGAGCTACGTATTGCTTCTGTATATTCTTTGTGTTTTGCTATCTAACATATTTGTATGAGGGAATAAAATAAGTAACATTATTAAGAGGAGATTTAGTTTATTTTAAACAATCCCTCTACTTTGAGACTAGTGGTATTGCATTGTAAGTAGCAGTGCTATTTTTTTGGTATAACCAAGCCAAAACTCTTCCCTCTTGGTTTTTTTATACTCTATCATTTTATTCAGGTTCTATTTTTTAAATGAAAGAAAAAATCCAAGCTAAGGGTGATTTGGTCTTATAGGGTCTATAAAATTAAAGGGAAGATTGTTGGAGTCTACCAAAATTTGACAATACCACTACTTTTATAGTCACGAGATTGTCCTACAAGTAGTAGGATTGTTACCTGGAGTAGCGATATTGAACATCTTTATTTTATAAATTAATTTTGGATTTTATATAATTTTAATATTAATAATTATATTAAAAACAAATTCTTGTAATCATATTCAGTCTGTGAAAGTCTGATATAGTACTTTTTAGCTCAATTTAGGATCATAAATTAAGCTGTGCAATACCATGACTTTCTTAGTAGCAATATTATCCTGCTAATAGTGGTATGCGTAATAGTGGTATTTTAGTTTTATATTTTGTTTACCATTTTCAATTCTTCCTAGACTCTTAAGGCACCCTTAGTGTATTTCTAACCTTTATGTCATAGGAAAAGGGGGTGCCTATTTTGATCATTGTTGATTAATTATTTTTCATAATTATTACATTATCATTAGTAGTTAATCATTAGCTTTGATTTATCTTTATGTGTGTGTGTTTTCATATACTTTGCTTGTTTTTGTATGTGTACATAATCTATCATATCATTTGAATATCACATAGGTAATTAGAATAGGTAATTAATTATATCATGATTTTGATTGTTTGTATAAACCTTCCCTAGGATAGCACATGACATGGATTTCATCACCACACATGTAGATTAGTATTTATGGGTTATTATCATGGATTTCACCACCAAATTCTAACCACACTCTATGTTCCAACAAAGTATAAATATCAAGTGATAATTTTTTCTATGGTCTAAGAAAAATTCCCCATAAAGGATTTCATGGAGTGAGGGATGATTAAGTCCATATACTTAGGGCAATCAAACAGCCTCCTATATAGACTTGGACCCCATTCTACCTTTGTGTATATAGGGGAATCCATTAGATCCTTGTTTAAAACTTATAATAGGAGCCTATGACTATAACAGGTGTTCCACTATAGGTGTCAATATCAGTTCCCAAGTGACCATCAAGAGCAAGTAAGGTTGATAGGTTTTGATTGATTTCATAACGAGTCACCCACCTATAGCCTCACTTATGTACCCATTAGATGGTGTGGATATTGTTTTACACTCACATATGGTTTACTAATTAGGGATGTATATGTGCATGATTTGTTTGTGTGTTATGATAAGGCCCATTTTTTTGTTATCTGAGTCAACTATAACCATGTCTTTTGTGTGCATACCTTAGAAAACTTATAGGATCACTTACATCATGCCATCATCATCTCATATTTACTATCCATATCACAACATCTTTCTTCTTCCCACCATAACATTTTTACCTTAATCCACCCTCTTTTCTTTCACCATCATGTACCCTATCTTCTCCATAGTCACAATATACTATCCCATCATTCTAAATCTAATTAGTAGCACCACCCATCCCATAATACTTAGTATCCACTATCTTTTTTTCATATCCCTTGGACCATCCCACATCCCCATACCTTTTTTCCATATAATTTTCACTTTCTTATCTCACCCCCACCACATAGGATTCATCTCACTTAGCACCATCAACTCTTTACATCTTTATTTGTAGACATTATCATACTTTCATCCATCCCACAAGCATTCCCTTATTTATATCCATTCCATAACATATAGTCCCATTTCATATCTTTGACCACATCCTATTCACTTCATAGCACATTCATTTCCTATAATCTTAGTGTCATCCTACATATATTGATTATCCCCTTTCCACCCACTCTCCTCATTGTATATTTCCCTTCACATTTTCATCTCATACCCATGTCCAAATAGTATTCACCTCCATTCATAACCACATAGAATGGGAGATACAGTCACCAATAGTCCTATGTTGGGCACCCACAAACAAAGAATGCAAATGATCTCCCAAACTCACCATTGTCTTATATAAAACCACCACCCCCTCCCAAGCCAACCTTCCCATATACTTAATCTAAGCTATATTCCTATCCTCTCCAATCCTAATTGACCCCTATCACCCTCCTACATGATCATTTGCTCAAGAAATCATCCCAATATTTTAGTCACTTGATCACAATCCCTTACTCTTTCTTGTCATCATCATAATATTGATCAATTTTAGCCTTGAGCTATACCTATCATATCTTATCAAAGCATTTTATCCTAGCCTATATCTCTCCCTTTCATGCATCCTTTCTCAGGATACATCTAAAGCTTATGGCCTTATATCATATCATCATCATGTTACAATTAATTCTCATGCATGTGTCCTCTCTTGGGATACATCTACAACTATGACATCCATCACCTCTATTCCCTGTGCATGTGTCCTTTTTAGGGGCATTATTATCAATTTGTATATTAGTGCTCATGTTGACCTCATCCTCTTAATATTATATCCCACATATGGCATCCCAACCCCTTATCTATCCATTGCATCCCACCCCATCTTTCTTATTTTGAGTGGCCATCCAACTCATCTTTCCCCACATATCCCTTAATATCATCTACTAACTAACAATCACCCATGACATGGTTTTATTTTAAAGACCATTATTCTTTCCACTCACAATGCCATTTCAAATAGGGGAGAAATGTATACACCTAAAATTTATTGCTCCATTACAACTGACTAATATTCCTATTAGTTGACAATAGTATAACTTCCTAGTGATAAATATAATATCCCCTTCCATTATTATAAAGTTCACTAACCTTATCCCATCCCATTACTCCATTAATTCCCTCTAATCTACCATTATCCTAATCCAATCCCAATTATCTATTATATGGGAATTTTTAATTCCCATAACCCTACTTACTAGCCTATCTCCTAGGTATTCCTAAATTCCTAGGTATCCTAATCTTATTATTAAAATCCCTAAACAAAACCTATTATCCACTAAACCTAGTCCTAGTCCCACTTGGCAATTAAAAATTCCAAAATAATCTACCTACCCACCAACCACCCTACACTAGCCTTTCCTAAACCCCTAAAACCCTATGAAGAGGTCTCTAAAATTAGAGAGTTCTAGAAATCTCTCCATTCTATCCCTCATCCTCTAGAATTATCTATTCTAGAGGATTCCATGGAATTAAAAATTTAATGGAAAATCCTCCACCCTAGATCTTGATGGCCCAAAATTCAAATTTGGACCATAAGATCTCCCTCCATGAATCTATAAAACCAACACACCCTCACTTTCTCAAGGTAGTAAAGAAATGAATGAATGAATAATGAAGTGAAATCATAACACAAGTTATTCATCTATCAAGCCTATCCAAGCCATTGTCAAGCATCTCCAAACAATCAAAAAATCATAATCAAGCATACAAATCTTGGATCAGAGCTATGAGAAGGTAAAAATGATGGTAAGCATACATAGTACACTCTAATTTAACTTTTATATCCCTTCCTATTGGTTTCATTATCTTTGGGTTTTCATTATCTCTTTGACAATATTTTGTTTGAATCTTAAATTTGGTGCACACCTATAAAGGATTAGACATTGAAAAGGAGGTTTGAAGACTTTCCTTAGGACTTGAAATAACTTGATGTTTCATTTGAGCATAATTTAAAGGAGATGAAATATCATTTAAGCTCACAAAACATGCATATACCCATGTTTTTTCCTTATTATCTACCTGCAACTCACATACATCTACAAGTGCCATGGAAATGGGTATCATGTTAAAATAAGCAAAAAAGCTCTTTGAAGATATTCAAAGGTTTAAACACCCTTTTAAAGGTATTGAAATAGTTTACAACTGATGGAGGGACTATATTCCATGTTCACTATCTAAATCCACATTTTTCTACCTGCACATTAGAATTTGCACCTATAAGTGGTGTTGACTGAGAGCTAAAGAGCCATGTCAAGTGTTGAAGTAGGTTTTTAAATCCTTATTGGGAGTCCCAACATATGGTGTTAAACATGGTAGGCCTATCTATAGGATATATAGGTAAACATGATGGATAATCATGATAAAAAAACACAAAATGATAATATATAGGGACCTTTTCCCTAAAATGAGAAAATAGAGGTTTGACGTGTTTCATTGGTATCTTGAAATAGGGATACTAAAGGGTTTGAATAAGATAGATGAGTATACCTTATAGCCTCTAGCATAGAAAAGTACCTTGAAATGTTTGAAGGATATAGGATTAGTGGAAGATGGTGATTATGGGCCTCAAAGTTGCTCATTTAAGCACTAATTTTTTTCATTATCATTTATAGGTTTGAATCCAAAAGAGCCCCTTTTAAAATAAAGTTGAAAAATAATCCTTGCCACCATAGTTAAATGTTTAAAATAGTTGAAAGGACCATGTGTAACCTAAAGTATCATCAAGAGGATTTGATATGCAAAATTTGAGTCTCTTTAGCACCTATAGGGGTCCTTTTCAAAAGGAAAATGTTTACCTATAGCAGATGAAGTAGATAGTGACCCTAAACTAAGTGTCTTGGTGGTGTTTTAAGACATAAAAAATGAATATAGTTATATACATGTGTTATATGACCTTAATTATTTAATGACTACCTTCAAACATCATTACCATGTAAAAGTACACCTACAAGAATCAAGTAGGGTATATAGTCATTAATATAACTCAGTCTTGTCTCAACAGGGTATATGAAAAGTTGAAATGGTGAAACAAATATATGTTCACCTCCATTAAAACCATAATGACCTATATAATATTTTTTATGTGTAAAATAATCTTATATAGACTCCTTAAATACCTATGATCACCTATAGCCAACTATAGATGGCAGAGAGAGGTAGTGAGCATAAAAAGTGATGATTCTTAGTGTGGGTACTACATAAACATGAATGAGTAGGTCCAAATAATTTATAAAGGGATGTTGGAAGGTTTTAATAAGATAAATTAACTATTACTAATGCCTAATTCATGCTAAAAACACTTACAATAACCCTAAACAAGTAAAACATAGTCAAAGGTGTACACAATCTACCTTCAAGAAGTTTGTATAGGAATTTGAATCTTTGGAGGATATAATGTTAGGATTAGAGGTTGAAATTTTGTGTATAAAATGATTAAAACTTTTATAATCACCTCAAACATTTGGTTTTCTTGATAAAATAGGGGAAGTTCCCTCTATTTTGTCTCAAATAGAGGGCACTTCCCTAGGTGCATAAACTGATAGGTTTGAGGATTGGTGATAGACGAATAGACTAGGAGCTAAGTGGACATTTCTAGGAGGTTCAGGAGGATTTATGACACCTAGAAAAAATAAGAAAACCAAGTATAGATGGAGGAATACTAACATAATGTTCTAGACTTTTAAACTTCTAGGTAGGTTTGTTAGGCCTTGAAGAGGCCTAGTGCCCAAATGGGAGGTCACTTACACTAATATCCTTCAAAATGATTTATACCTTATTGAATTATGTTTATAGGATGACATCAAATGTTTTTAAGCTATTTTATTTAGGGATAACCATAAAAAACTCATTTTTGGCTTTAAGGTATAGATAGGCCTACGAAACATGATTAGGCCTAGAAGCCAAAAGGAGAGCCATGGTCACTTACACCTTGAGATGAGATTTATACCCTATTGAAACATGTTTATAGGATGGAGAAATATGTTTTAAATATTTTTTAGGGTTGATAAGTTGTAGGGGAATCCATTTTTCACCCAAAGATAACTCAAACTTATGCAAAATGTGAAAACAAGCTCGGTAAGAGCAAATTTGGAAGTTCACATCTCTCTTGGTGATTTTCATGGGAGCCTAAGAGGTGTGTATAAGTTAGATAGGGTCCTAGGAAACTCTTTTGTGAAATTTTATTTAAGGTTGGATGTGAGATATTTATGAATAAAGCTTAAGAGTCAAAACTACTCAAAACCCTTGCTAATGACCAGTTTGAGGAAATGAGGTTGGAGTGCTGATCTAGTGGCATAGTTTGCCTAGGATGATAATTTAAACTTTTAGGAGGCTCTCTTAGGATACATCCCATGCTTTTGGATTGTATATATAGGGTATGAAATAGGGTAATTTTGACTATTTTATTTGTTTTTTAGGTTCTAAGAGGCATCTAAAGATGAAATCAACTTTAAGAGAAGTCTTAGGTCTTAGGATAACCCCTCATGTAAATTTAATTCTTCATAACAACTCTTACGTGTTCAAATAAATATATTCATTTCATCCAATCAAAACTAGCATAGTGACCAAGCCAGTGAGAAGGCTGAAAAAATTTAAGTGAGATAATTTTTAAGGTGTGTCTGATGATCCTAAGGCCATTTAGGGTCTTGAAAAATGTAATTGACTCCATTACATAGATTTTGATGTAAAATTTATGCCTTTTTTGGGGCTAAGTGTGCAGGGTGCATGAAGGAAGTGTTTTTTAGATTGTAGATGATGATAACTCATTTCTAGAGGATTCTAGATGAGTAAGACTACAACCTATGCATGGAGAGGCATGTATAAAATCCTTACCCTTCATTACAATAATTATACCTATCCCTAGTCAGTTTTGGGATCTTTAAATAGGTCCAAATCATGAAGGTAGTTATTTGAGCCTAAATAAGGAGTTTTATGCCACTTTATAAGAGTTGCATGCCTTGTGTGGCCAATTGTCTCTTTTGAATTTGCATGGTTCATCCCATATCCTGTTTTCATTCACAATTAACTCATTTTCTCTGCTTGAAAAGTGTCCTTGTGACCCTTGGACTTCTCTCTTCTCCTCTCTCTTGTAAGTTCTATAAGAACTAGCCATTTTGGCCATTGTAACTTATGCTCCACCTGAGTATGGTGAGTCCCTACTCATTTTCATACCATTTTATTAATAAAAATACTGATTTTTACCTCATTTATAGCTATTCATATTGTGATTACTTGGATGATGGATCTTTCTTAGTGAATACTATGGATTCCTTAGCATGTTGTCTCATTTTCTCACCTATTTGTAGCTTCTTCTTATAGGTCATGTGAAGTGTTATAAGAAATGTCAAGGTTGAGTGAGTTATCCTATTAATTAGTGCCATTCAAGGCCTATTTTCTAATACTCCTAGAATTACACATTCATCCATACCTTCATAATGAAACATTGATGTGAGAATACTTAGATTGGAAAAGTGTATGTTTGGTTAGTCCCTTTGTTCTCATGTGTAACATGCTATTGATTAGATGTCATCAAATTATTTGGTGTATCACCTCCCTTAGGATAGTTTGCTTTTATTTTTTTCTCCCCCTTTCTATCCCAAAGTTTATGTGTAGTAGTGATCCAAAGTGGTACATCAAGGGAGCTAGCCCTATCTAGAGATTCACCTCATCCTTAGGCTACCCACCAGCTTAGAGGTGTTTCAATTGTGTCACTTAGATGAGGAGAGATAAAACATCTCCTCAAAGGTTGAAAATACAATTAACAACACCTATCAAAGAGACTAAGTGATCTTTTAGTGTTTATGGTTTCCATTTAATTTATATGTGAATCGATAAAGAAACATGATAAAATAAAAATGTGTAAACCCTACACTTTTTAAAACCTATGTGTAAATAGTGTAAACCTTGGAGACTGGTTATGATCAAGATGGAACCCCAATTAGTGATAAATTTACATGTTTTAAAACGTTAAATCAATTAAGCAATTAAGATCTATTCTCACCAAGCCTATTGCTATATTAAGTTGATATAGTAATTTGGGATGAGTCATTTCTTTTAACATAGATTATTGTGTATGAATGAAACTTTGATGGTTATAATTTTTAGGATTAAAATAAATATAACTAATTTTATATAAGGTAATCTCATTCTTTAATTATGTCCTCATTTTAGTCAAATGAATTGTCTTGAAATAGAGACTTTGGGGTGTGTGTGTGTGTGTGTGTGTGTGCATGTAGATATAGATACTATCCGTGTTGAATCAACTTGGGAATGGGAACACAATTATAGTATCAAATACTATAATTGAGTTTGTTATTTTGGAAATGGTGTTATAGTAAAATTAATGTATTTAGGAACAGTTTTATACTAGAACTACTACCTCTCTTTGGACTGTTAGAGTTCCTTTGAATTATAAAAAGGTGTCTAAATTAGAATAGTTAGAAGTGTCACATCTTGATTTCTATCTAAGATTAATAACCTATTGATTCATTTATTATTATAGTTATTATTTTATTAACTATTAGTTGATTAAGTTTTATTTCATATTTTGATTATAGGATAGTTATATACTACTTAATTTACATGATTGGTTAGCTATGGGGATTAGTTATACTTTCATATTTTCTACATGATGATTATGTTTTTTAGTTTATATAATAATATTTTATGGATTTCATATGTTTTTGGATAAATACATTCATTTTTTTGAGGTGGATGTAAGATAGATCCATCCCTTAGAGTGTGACAAAGGGATGGCATCATCAGATATGGTGGTGTCAATGGATGTGTTGGGGGATGATAGAGACAAATACTAGAAACCCATACACACACCACAATTATATTAATATGTTTTATTCATCAATTGGTTTAGATAGATGTAGTATGTATTTAATTTTATCTTCATTTAAATGATTTTTGTTATGTTTTTGTTGTGATCCTTATTTCTATTTGATGATTATGTTGATTTAGTGGTGTGATTTCTCTAATATAGTTGTGTTAATTCATTAATAGTTGTTGATGTTTTTACTTGGTTGATTGAGTGAATTTTCACATATCTTATTGTGACATACCACTATCTTGGAGATATTTTAGTGTATTATAAATAATGTTTTATTTGGATTCATTATTATAAGTAGTAGATAATCCTATTTATGTTACTTGATATATGGGATTAAGGTGATTATCATACTTAAAAGATTATTATTTTTTATAATAATTGTATATCTTAATTTCAAAATGATATCAATAGTGTCATTTTTAAATGATAAGGGGAAACATCATTATATTTAATTTAGTTTTGACTAAAGTTGTAATATTCATATTATTAAACAATGATTATATTGTTTACATGAGTAGGCGAAGTCATTGTGTTAAGCAATGTGTTTTATGATTATACAATATGATGGATTTGTTAATTACTTGAAGGTCCTTTAATGGATTTATGATAGTCAACATTAAAATATATATTATATTTTTTGATGACTTTTTAAAAAGTCAATTACATGAGAATTATATGAAGTTGACATATTAGTTTTCATAAAGTCAATATACATGCATAAAATTATTATTATATTAATCATTCAAACTTTTGAGATGATTAGGGTTTATAAAATGGTATTGAATTAAGTTAAAAATAAGTTAGAAAAACCATTATTTGGACTTGAGGTATTTTTCATGATAAAATATTACGGACTGTTAGTTTTATTAGCTCTTTATTTACATGCATAGAATGGGTCATAATTTTGTTTGAGAAGTCTAGGAATTTCTAGTAAGATGGAGGAGAATAAAAAGGGAAGAATGGAGGCCTAGATAAGATGGAAAGAAAATAGAAGGTATAAGAGAAGAAACAAATTAGAGATATAGTGGAAAACAAATTTTATTCATTGGCATATAAATCTCTCTTTTAGGTTGGTGATGTATCTAAATTCCTAGTTGTTTACTTGGATGAATTCTGGTAATGAATTTATAAAAGGGTTTAAATAATTTCATTATTATGAAATATATAATAAGAATGGGCTAAAATATGGGCCCTTTGGATGGCTTGGCCATCCAAAAAACTCATAATATAACCCTAAACCATAGGCATAGAATGGCCATAATTTATGAGCATCTTGCTATACACAATAGATTTTCAAATAACACTATAAGGGATGAATTTTATCTTATGTTGTATGAATATTTAAACCTTGGTGTGACTGTATAAAATATATCTATGTAATTTAGGGTGTGATGAAACCCTAGTTAAAACTTATGGGTTTATATACCAATATTATGGTCAAGATAACCACATGGTTATAGATTAGGTGAATTGTGATTCTTGTATGAGGTAAATATGATTAATTTAAACCCAAAAATAGGGGTCG
>JARHVA010005359.1:637500-640000 GCA_037957365.1 Torreya grandis | reverse complement strand
CTTATGTAACTATATGCCTTGGTATTTTTCTTACCCAAATAGTATGATACTTATGTGGCTTGTTTATGAATCTATTTATTATTCTAAAATAAATTAGATGATTTTAGATTCATTGCATTATATTTGATATACTAAATGTATGTATTTGATATTCTTGTTCTTAGCATATTTTATATATCCTAATAAGGAATATTATATTTAAATCTATTAGTTTTTATATCATTATATAATTAACTAAATCTCACATTTATGACACTAAATAAGTAGTGTGATGGAGTCCACTAGATTAATTAGCACTATCTATGCAAGATGAGGTGTAACACTATTAAGTGATGTGTATGAAATACAATAATCATAGAGATAAATAACTATATGAAAACTTTTACCAAATTAATATTTATAGTTAAACATTGTAATTTCACATGTTTCATATAGTTTACATTTTTGTACAATATCATGTTAGAACAAATTTATCTATGGTATACTTAATTTATTAGTTATCTAACAACACACGGGTTCTAGTTTGTCACTTTTAATTCCCACACCATCATTATAAACCCATAAATGAAGGGAAAATTATTCTCTTGATGGGAGATAGTTTAGGGATTGATGGTCCATGATTGGTGTTTAAAATCACTCGGATGATGCTCTTCCTCCATACAATAGTACTACACTTGAGATTATCGATGAATATTTGAGTTCATTGAGACTCATACTCTATGGAGATTATTATTATTATTATTATTATTATTATTATTATTATTATTATTATTATTATTATTATTATTATTATTATTATTATTATTATTATTATTATTGAAATTGTACTATTTATTCATTTTTAAATCTATAGTAGTGGATGTAATGTTTTATCAACCATGGCTATAATTTTAATGTTACTTCTATGAAATATATGTAGTCTTTATTGTAGATTCATCATTGTTCATGTTTTGATATAGCATTGTTATGGTGATCATTATCTAAATGGATTAGATATAGACCTTTAAGAAGGTTAACCAAAATAATACATTTATTTAAATATCACTTAGTGAACTTTATTTAGGTGAAACTTGTTAGATGAATATGTGTAATTAATTTTCAAAAAAATGCCCTATTCTAATAATACCTAGTGGGGTTGTTACATTGTGGTGTCAGATTGAGGCTCAAACTCTAGGACTTTATGTGTCCACTAATGCAAAATTATTCTCTTGTTAACCAAGAAGAATAATGGTTCATGCTAGAATAGGATGTGAGGGTACTTTAAATACCAACCCCCCTATTGATCCAAAATAGTTCATCATTGAGCATTCTACAAAGTTGGATTAGATCCTTGCAACCATGTAATAAACTAGGGACCAAATCATATCCATAGAACAAGAAGTATTGGTCATGTAGAAGATAATGCTTAGAAAGAACTTGAAGAGTATCCTACTAAATAAGAACATATTCAAGAATAGAGGCATGAGTAAGTGCCACATGATGTAAGAGTTCAAGTAGCTATAAATTTTGCACATGACATGAAAAAACTGAATCCACCTAAGTTCAATGGAACTATATTGAGAGATGGATGTGAAGCATGGCTAAGAAAGATGGATAAATATTTATAGATTTGGAATTACTTTGAAGCCACCAAAGTAGCCTAGGGAGCATATCAAATTGTTAGTGAAGCAACAACCTGGTGGGTAAATAAGAAGCTTGATATGAACCTCAACTCTACCACCACTGCTTCAGAATAATTTATGACACTATTTAGGTTATGATGGATTCCATAGCCATATTTTGATCAAAATCTTAAATTTTTTTTAGAATCTTAAGCAAGGAGACCTATTGGTGAATGAATATTGGGGGTAATTCACCAAGCTCCTAAAGTATGTACTTAAATATCAAACTGGATGAGAGGTTTAAGATCAAGAAATTCATTATGAGACTAAACCCCAAATTAGATGTGAAGTGGATGTGCATGGGCCATATACCGTAGATCAAGTCTTTGATAAGGTAGTCAAGTAGAAACAAAAGTTGAAATATCTTGCCCAAGTCAGAGATAAGTTTAATAATAAGTTTAGAATTTCTAAACTAACTTTTAAAAATAATAACTGGAAGTAAAGGAGTGGAGACTCCAAGAGTGAGTTTAATAACTAGAATGCTAATTTTAACAATGACTCAAGGAAAAGGAAACTTGGTAATGGTTTTAAGGGATATTTCAATGGAAACTAACATTGTGATAGGAAAGAACCACTTGGAGGTTGCTTCATTTATGGAGGTTACCATTATGCTCGAGAGTGTACTCAAGATAAGTCAAAGAACAAGGGTTATGCTTCTAAATAGGGAACATTTTAGTAGTGGATCCATGTAGTTATTGATAATCATCAAGATGAGTATCAATCTTCACCCATAGAATTTTCATTTTTTTAATCATCTAGTTTCTATTTTGATTGACACATGGGCTATAAAATGTTTCATTAATCCTATAATGCTTATTAAATTGTCTATAAAAGTTGGA
>JARHVA010005359.1:577500-630000 GCA_037957365.1 Torreya grandis | reverse complement strand
TAATTATGATAGAATTTATGGATTATAGCATAATTATATATGTATATAATGAAAACTATTAATGACAGTAAGTAAATAATGCATAAGGGTCTTGGTGTATTGTTGAGGTGCAAGTAGTTTATACTCATCAACCCAAATTCAATTATCATGGTTCATCTATGGTGTGAAGTTATTCTAAAAGTGGCCATGTGGGCACCTTGAAGTAGGGGTTTTACTTCTCTATGTGTTCCACATGGGGTATAATGGGGTGACTCTAGCTGTGAATACCTCAGTACACATTATGAACCTAAGCCCACCCAAATGTCCCACTTTGATAAGAACTCCTTAGCTATTACCCCCAAATTATCTAAAATTAGAAAACTAATATGTGAAACTAGTTGAGATCCTCCCCCTTTGGGTTGGTTTAAGTTCAATTTTGATGGATCTTGTCGAGGCAATCCCAGGGATTTCATCATAGGGTGCATGTTAAAAGACTACATTGATTCCTTGATTAGAGCATCCTTGATCAAACTCATGGATGACACCAATAATGAAGTGGAGGTTCAAGCTCTAATTTTCAACCTAAAATTAGTGGTGGAATGTTGCATATATATCCTAATTAACAATGGGTACTCTCAAGTGGTGATTTGATCCCTTTTGAATTATAGAGCTAATTCCTAGAATCTCAATAATATCTTAGTTAAAGCTTGAAAGATTTTTCCCTTTTTTAAGAGTGGAAAGGGGAGCATTGATTCCACAAGGTGAATGTGGTATAATAATTTGTATCCAATATTGGGATCAACTAAGAAGAAGGGATACATATAGATAATTATAAAAAATATGGATTGACATTAATGGAATAACTCATATTGAGTTATAATAATTAACATTTATGGTAGATGGTACATTAATCAGAAGGATTTTATTTCATGATGATGGATTTAATGTCAAGGCATGGGAATTGGCTATCGATTTTGGTGGTGTGATAAATTTGGCTTCATACGCTATGAGATTTATTAACAATGGAAGGATTTAACATTTTCACTTTTTTTAGGAGATCTCATCTTGAAGAAAACAAGTTGTGGTGGCAGTCTTAGCCATAGAGAAAGCCTTGGTTGAGTCGATAGTCTAACTAATAGTGTTTGGGAGCAGCCATAAATAGGAGATGGGGTGTTTGGGGTTGGTATCCTCATGTATAATGCATCAAATTTTATATTATCCTTCATCAGATGTGGTGGATGCTATAGCATGTATTATTGGGGTGGAGGAGATTGGTCACAGTCTGTACTTGTGAGTGAATTTAGAGATACTTGTTATTTTTTCCACTAACCTTTTTCTATTAGTCATAGATAAAGGTATGGTTAAGGATTTGGTTGAGTTTTTAATTATACCTAAATATAAGATTAATCTTTTATCTAATTTAGAGCTAGTTGAATTAGGGCCTTTCTAATAATTGCCTTTTTTTGGTAAGGATGGTCTAGGGTATATACCAATTTCTATCTTTAGTCTCGTGAAAGAGAGGTTTTCCAAAATACTCACCTTATGGAAGAGATAGATAACTCATATTTGGATAAAGAGGATGAGGTTTTAGATAAAAACATGGTACTTCCTAAGCTATTGAGTCTTCAAGCTCCTCTACCTACTTTGTAAATGTGGAGAACATCTTAGTGCTCGCTTGAGTGAGTAGCAACTATCAAATTTGTCTTCCATGGCTTTTATATAGGGAAGTTTTCAGTTCCTCAATGGTTTGATAAGAATATTTCATGGGTTTTTGAATCATCTAACCCATCTAGTGTGGTGCAAGGAGGAGGGAAGTGAAGGTGAGAGGCAAAGTGAAGTGGAAGGAGTGCATCAAGGTGGAGTCAAATACTACACATCAATTGAAATATTTCTCAAGCAGTAGTCTTGGAATAAATTTTTTTAGTCTATTATTTTTGTGATTGGTAGTTAATCTACAATAAGGGCTATGTAAAAGTTTTTTTCATTATATCTATGGTCTTTTGTAAATGCTCATAGTCTTTGATATAATATTTCTAATATTTTGGTCATTTTGGTTTCTGGTCATATGCCTTTCAAATTTCTACCCCTCAGCCATGTCTATTATTTTTTAGTTTGAATTATTGTTCAAGGTTCCCATTAACCCTAAGATCAATCCAAAAAAAAAATGATAGTAATAAAATAGATGAGGAAGACTTAACGTATTTACTTAGTGTCATTAATAGGAAAAAATATTAGTCATGGTTGAGTTGTGTGTGTGAAATTGACTGATCCTTGTGATTTAAGAACTATATGAAAGTTTTGGCCAAATTAATGTTTATGGTTTGAGTATTTTTCATTTTACTTGTTTGATTTACTTTACATGTTTTTCATGATATTATGTTAGAAAAATATTCTTTTGATATGTTGCATGTAGTAATTATCTTACAACACATAGGTTCTAGTTGACTTCTTGAAGCTTTCACTGTTATTATTTGTCCATCTATGAAGGGAGGGCCACTCCCTAGTTTGGATATTGTGTGAGGGATTTATGTTCTATGGATGGTGTGGAAAAGCACTCTGATGATGCTCTCCTTCCCCTCTAGTAGATAACTGATAGAGACTACACTAATGACTACTTATAGTTATTAATGAGTTCAATGATACTCCTATGTTTCATGGAACATGATTTTATTGTAAGTTGGTATTCATTATGTAGTAATTTAAACTTTTAATATCTGATTTGAAATTAAAACTGTAGTAGTAGGCTAATTATATTTTATACCAATTGAGATTATTTATTAAACCAGTGACTTTTACAATTGCTCAGTAATTATGCTTCATTTTGTGATGAAATTTTATGTTTTCAGATCTACACTTAAGTTTTTATAATGTTGATCATTATTTAAATGGATAAAATTATTATTTTTGGTTATAGTAACTCTAAAGTTAGATGTATTTAATTAATTATTAGATACCCTTAATTATAAAACTTGTTAACAAAGTTTGTGTGTAAAATTAAAAAAAATAACCTGACTTTGGTTAAACTGACTAGGGTGTTATGATACAATTTATTGGATAAGTACATTATGTAATATTCCATATTACTAAGATTTGGAATAATTCATCTTTTCAAATCAATAAAAAAAATAACCCGACTTTGGTTAAACCGAGTGGGCAAGATCATATTGTGCATCATTATCTAGTTACCTCATAGAAAAATATTTGAAGTTATAAGTTTATTTTAATTGAAATAAGCTACAACCATCCACATGTCTTAATCTCATCTATCCATTCCTATTTCAAGTGTTAAGTCCATCTAGGCACCCAAGAAAGTGAGGACCAGCCACAAGTTACCATCATGTTTATTCATAACTTATGCAGAAGAAGACTATGGTATGGGGCTTCCTAAGTTTTTATATTAGTGATAAAACTACATGTGTATTAATTCTTCTCACTCACTTCTTACATAATAAATTATTATCACATATATCACACTCATTTGGGACCTATACATAGTGACACAATCTATGAAGCTTAGTGACTAAATGGATAGATGAGAGTCATCCATGTGTTGACATCTCACTCATTTATGGATAACATTAAATGATAGGAATCACAAATCCAAGTGATTGAGTGGATAATTAAGATCCATCCACATGTCTATATCTCATTAAGTTTCAATCAATGATAAAATACATAGGAACAATTCTAAGCTATTAAGTGACAAGAGGCCATGTATCATATTCCAAATAAGATGGTGAAAATAAATAAACACACATATTATTTAAGTGATGTGATGATATGTGTCACAATAGGTGATTCAAAAACTGACTAAGTAATAATTGATAGTGATAAAACAACACGTGGCAAACAATCTTACGAAATTTGGCATCATGAAAATCAAAATCAAAATAGAATAGAGAGGAAGTGAAGTCATTGTCTATAATTAATTCTCATAAATTGAGGATTTAAGAAATAAATGTTTGATCTTAAATTAATCTAATTTATACTTGGTCCCAAAAATAAATAGGAAAATACATTTACAAATTGTTTTTTCTATAAATTTTTATAAAAGTTCTCTTATAACTCAGGGCTAAGCTTTAAGACAATAAAAAGTTACTCATATTAGTCAAAATGGTAGCTTCCAAGAATAATCATGATCCATCCATGTTAATTTTAATTGGAAACATATAATACATCAATGTTATTTTTTATTAAATTTTATTCAACCAAAAAATTTAGCATTATACATCTATATGGATAGAGGTGGACACAACACAACCATACTAGGTAAATAATTAGTTGTCTCTACAATAATGAAAATATATAGATGACTTGATAATAAAAAATATAGTGGGACTACATAATGTATCCACAAAACAAAGTTATTCCCTTATATTGATGTGCTTTTATTTTATTTATGTCTTGGGACTTCTTTGGGAATATCCTTTAGCATATTAATATCCATATCCCGATAGCTTACATGTCTAGAAAAGCCTTCGATACATATTACTAACCCCTATACCTTGACATGACCTATAATTATTTGGTTATTAATGATTTTTTATCTTAGAACAATGATAAAGACACATTATAGACTAGGTAGTGGACCCAAATAATGTTTTTATAGTATCTCAAATTAACAACACTCTAATTGTCAGATGTAGGGCTAGATTTGAATCATCATGGCCCTAATAAATAGGTTATATTTTTTCCTTAAAATTAACTATGTCATATAAATTTGGGTACCCTTCCTCAAAATTATTTTGGACACCAAAACAATTTATACTCTATGGGATATTATTAGGTTCAAGCTTAAATACCAGATGGGCAAGGTAGTGAATAGGCTAATGGGTATTTTTATATGATATCATATATATTAGATGCAATGATGACAATTATTAATCTTACTAGAGAATATCCATGGATTATTTTTATGATAAATCTAAATAATATAATTTTGGAAGATCATATCATCTTCCATGTATACATATTTAGGAAGCAAATTTAGAGGATTGCAGACCTTGTCTACCCCACAATCTATAAGGCCATAAATATCCAACTTATGCCTATATTTTTAGACCACATCAAAATAAAAATTAATAATATGGGTTATTATTGGTTATGTATAAAACACACTATAATCCTAATTTAAAGATTATTTGAGGCCCCATTTATCCTACCTCATTGTGTTCTAGTCAATCGAGATGAATAGTAAATATCAATCCATCTGTCTAATAGTGTGGACCAATATTTGATATCAACAAGGATGGAGGTCAATCATAAAACCCATATAAGTATAGGAAGGTAAAATTATACCTTATGCGAACACCTACATCAAATTTCCAAGAATAAACATCAATTAAGCCTTGGTAAGGTTGACATTAGGTATTGGGATTTGAGATAGGTTATTTCTAAAATGATCAAGGATTATGGAAATCGAACAAAGGATAAATATGGGAATCAAACCTATATACATGACCCAACATTATTAAATGCATTATATTATATAAAGGTATACAAAATAATGTAATAAGCTAACACATCATTGAGGGTGGTTCAGAGGATATAATATGGTTCTTTCATCACTCCATAGGATGCTAGAGAGATTGATAAGTAAAAAGAAGTGACTACTAGGGAAGAAGATACACCAGCCAAGACAAACCAAAAAATAAGGGATAATATCTTAAATGTGATCCCAAGGCATCAAAGTGGGGTTGTTCCATCCTATTCATTAGATATAGAGGCACCTTCAATTATTTGTAGACCCATTGATCCTACCCTACATGATCTATATACACAACCTATAGAGGCACCTCTGGTTAGAACTCTTCTTACTACTTCACCAAAACTAGTCACTAATACTCCTCCCCCATATAAAAGGAATAAAATTACTCTCCTATCTATTTTATAAGCCCCAAATATCATAGGAGAGGGAAAAAACAACTAAGAAAGGTAAGTGTGCCTTTAGGGCCTTCATATTTTTAAATTAAAGAGGATGATTTAGTAGAAGAAACTAGATTGGGTAGTATTAGAGAGGAAATTATGCAAGGATAGATTTAAGGTCACCCTCTTGACCATCCACTTCCTTCTTCATATGTGGAATAATCACATGTAGTTGGCATTGCCAATATAGGGCATGTAGTCACTTCAGAATCCACTAAGGGAGATAGTTCCAAGTAGTCCCTTACCACCATGGTTGTATCCACATTAGTTAATACTAGTATTATGGGTGGCATTACTATATATAATTTTATAGCTATAAAACCAATTTTAATTCAAATTATAGATGATTCCACTATAATAGATATGAGAGCAAATGTTGTAGTGGATAATACTTTAACATAGGCAAGTTTTATTGTGCATTCTGTAGATTATTTTACCTTTGAATCCACATATTATTTTACAAAATTTTCATTCACCTAGGATATATTTTAATTCATTCATGTATTTACACTACTAACCAAGGTACCATATGCACTAGGTTACATTTTGAGGACCTAATATATAAATCCATTTTTTTTTCCTAGATAACACTACCAAGGCCTTCCACATAGTTAGGGATGTCCATTAAACAAGCAACCCAAATAGAGTCCTAAATAGTATTTATACAAAAGAACCCAAACCTAACTATGTACATTGTAAAATCTCTTCAAAAAATAAAAGGTATAGTCTAGAAGAAGTCTTTTCATACCTTTCCTAAATCCCCTGCATCCTCCATACCATTCTCCAAGGGTAATATTCCACTTATACTAATGATGAAACCACTAGGTGAGCATTCTTCACCTTTGGTTCAAAATAATGATCAAAATCTAATGGTTCTCCCACCATGGATGCACAAATTTGAGCAATAAGAGTCAATAGGGAAGGACCTAATTATCATTGAGCAATTCAAATTTGTTTAATTCAATAGGGTCACTGATACTTTGAAGAGAGTGAGAGATAGGATAGTGGTGGTTAAATTTAAGCCTATTGTATTTGATACATAAGATAAATTGTTCTAATTAATTAAGAAAATAAAAACAATACCTAAGGATGCAAATTATTTTGAATAAGATCCCCTCATAATGGTGAATGCAACTAGGGGTGATAAAAAAATGTTTAATGGATTAAATTAGTACAAGAAGAAACTAGATGAGAAGAATTTCATTAAAGATCCTAAGGACATAATTGACAATGTAGAAAGTTATGTTAGGACTCAATATCATATTTTGAGCTTCATTAGGTCTACAAGGTCCCAATCTTAATAACTATGGGGAGATGTTAAGTTTCATGAGTCAATGAAATACTAGGATGTGAATTTGAGTTTAGTTGGAAAGGATACCAAATTGAATATATACCAGCATCTAAATTTTTTTCTTAGACATGATGTGACTCTAGTTCTAAATTATGTATGTAATAAGAGAGCCCTCTTAGTATAATAGAACCAATAAATGTAGGGTTTATTAAAATATATCACAAATCAATAATAGATAAATATCCAATTTATTAGGGATATAATAATTATATGTGTGTTCACACATCAAGGATATATTATCCCTAAATCCTTCTTTGAATCTTATTACAAGTTGTAGCTGACAACTCTAGAAGTAGAGAGCACCACTTACAAGATGAATATATAGATATAATAGTTAATCACATCTCCCAAGGATAAGGTGGTTCAAATACAAACACTAGATGTCTCTTTAAAATCTTTTATGGTTGTGCACAATAAATTGATGGAAAAAACCTCATTATTATTTAAAAAATCCATCATTGACTTTGAAACTATTGAGCTAGATTTTTCAACAAGTATGACTAAGTATAAATTATTAAAGTGGCAAGGGGAATTAGACACTTAATGGGAGCATATGTAACTCAATTTCAACCTTTTACATCTCCATTTAAGTTCTTTGGGTATATTATGGTATATACTTCTATAGTACTAGTGTGTCACCCTTTGAGTTACAATGACTCCCCTATCAACTTTGACAATTGTTTTCACTTTACCTCAAACTCCAGTGACCATGGTTATGCATGTTATGATAGTGGGAGGTTCCATAGTGACATTCTAGTTCTTGGAATTAAAATTGAAATTGTATTAATAGTAGTATTTAATACTTCATACAAGTCTTGTTTTATTTTTTAGGCATGTATTATTTTATTTGGAAAAGACTTTTGTGCCTAAATTTGGATTATATTTAATTTAATTATATTCATATACATCCTATATGATTTTTGACATACAATCCTAATTTAGAGATTGTAAAATTAGACTTATCTTTGAGTATGATGCACCCCAATCCAAAGATATAAGTATATGTCTCTTAAACATTTTTAAATGAGGAGAATTTCATAATTAATACAAGCAATAAAGTTTTTTGACTATTTTGTATGTTTGTGTTGAAGTGTTGTCTCTTCCAAATTTTCTATCTTGATAAGTATTTCCATTAAGTTAATGTAATCTAGAATAGGTGTTATGATTGTTTATTTGACAATTATTCATATCGAATAAATTGTAGGCTTGAAATCTCATTGATTATTGATCATATTTATTACTGATTAGAGGCATGGATGTGCTATGTAGTGTAGTTCTAACTATATATTTGATTAGAATTGTTGAGTATATTGAAATTATTTCCTTTGATGATTAATTGTGTTTATATGTCTATAGTGCCAACAAAAATTTGCATAATATATTATTTTTTCGATATTTGCTTAGCCTAGGATATAATAAGTTGGATTAGCAAGGTTTATTTCTTAGTTTAGTTATAGTTCCCTTTTATTTTTTCCCTACCTTTCCCTCATTTTTTATTTTTTTGACCAATTTAACCTAAGGTTAGATCCTCTCATCCACCTCAAGTAGATGTTAGACTCACGTCATTTACAAACCATCTAAGGTAAATAACCACCTTGTTCACTACTATTCCACCATGTGGTTACTTACAAAATAATACCCATAAATCATGCCTTAGAGTGAATATTTTCATTGATCCTAGAATGCTATAGGTCTCCTCATAAGATTATATTGGTGTGCATAAATACCAAATTAATAGGAATTCATTTTATACTAGAAGGAGAGCAAAAATCCTTGACTGTTAAGATTCACTTGAGTTGTGTACACTAGATCATCTAGTGAGGTTAACAAGGGCCAATAATGATTATGGTATATTATTGATAGTACATTAACATGTGCATCAAAGATAAATATAAAATGGAGGTGTCTCTAGGATATTTTTTGCCTATATAAATTCATTGACCCATAGGAATCAACCTCAATGCTTTACTATGGCCTTGTCAATTAGTCTAATCATCACCATAGTTGGTGTCATCCATGATTTTCTTCAGAACCTAGAGAATTACCTTCCTTCATTCTCTCCTTATAGGGGAAGAACTATATAAGAACACTTTTAAAGCTTTCAAAATTATTTTGAGGGTGATAAATGTAGTTCATGAAGATGTTACATGTCTAATATTCCCATTCATACTACAAGATGTTGCCTATGACTAGTTACTCAAAATTATTGAAAGTTTAATAACATCATTAGCTCAATGTCATGAAACATTTTTGGCACAATATGGATAATTTACTAGTGATAACATGATATACCAAAATTTTGATAACATGAGAATGGAAACTAATGAACCAATTATATCCTTAAATGCAATATTTTAAAATATGTATAGTTGTGTGGTTATTTCAAATTGATCTGATGTTGGATTAACACGTGAAATGTATACAAATTCCTTAGATCTTATGACATAGTATTATTACATAGAGATATGAACATTAATTACTTAGAAAATGATTGTGATAAATTTATTAACATTAATAGATAGTTGAATCCTCAATTACATGCCATACCTAATATCAATCCAGATTTCCTAATCCTTAATCCTATTCTAAACTCTAATTATAATGTGATAATAAATAATCAAAACTAGGTGTTCAACCAGTTACCTCTAAATCATGTTTCATCAAATTAGAACCTAATTTTTCTTAATAGTCTTATTCATATAACTAATAAATATAATAAAAATTAGGATTTGGCCCCAATAAATGCATCTAAAACATAGGGGACAACTTATAATTCCACCAAAATTGAATTATATTGCATCTAATGTATGGTTCAAAAACTTAGCAATGAGTTTATAAACATGTAGAAACACTAAGGGAATTATATACCCATAAATTTTCTCACCTAACTATTTTGTTAATCCCTTTATTTATCATAATTAATCCCATAACCATAATTTAATTAAATAATTAAATCCCATTCCCCATTATATATTTAATACATCATGCTAACCTTCCAATACCCCCATGATATATTAATCCCCTACTTATCCCACTAACATCCCATTAAACCACTAACCCCACCTCATTTATTTACCACTTGTCCTGCTTTACAATTTAAAATTCTGAATATTCTACCTACCCCCTAGCCAACCTATCCATAGCTTTTCCTACACACCTAGATCCTTAAACCTACCTAAAATACCTAAAATAATCCATATTAACTCCTAATCAAATCTATAAGCCTCTAAAATCTAGATCCTTCTATAATTTTCTAAAACTAGAGAGTTCTTATGAATTTAAAATTCATTTTAATCCTCCCCCACCATCCTATAAATAACCAAGCATAGAACTTGGTTGAACTTAATTTGAAAGCTTAAAACTTGCCTGAATATATCCAAGGTCTCTTAGCCTTCATATTCTCATTACATTCACATTATCCTTGATCCAAGAAGCCATTAATCATTTCATGCTCACATGAGATATTGAAGCCTCCATTATCAATTAATCCAACAAGCAAGTCAATAATATTTGGAGTATTTATTTGAAGATCTTGGAGGGAAGACAAGAGAAGGAAGGTGATGGTAAGAGTTTTCTTATAATTTTTTATTACTTATATATTCTCTCCCTTTGATTTTTTTTAAGTTTTGGGTTAAGTTACTGTATATAGTATATTCAATCCATAGCTCAAATTTTACAAGCATACATTGGTGATCATAGTGGGATCCCTCCATTAAACTAACCCTTGTGTGTGTAATACATGTTATATCAGCTTATAGGATAGGTTAGAAAAATATTGGGCTCTAAAATCTTAAAATTTCCACATTCTAGATGGATTGTAGTTTTGCACTATAAATTTTAGTTTTGCTTAGGCAATTTTATAGATCTCAGTTATGATTTTGAGTAGCTCCACAAACCTAATCATTAGTCATTAACCTCTTTTGTAATTTTCTAGCCTTTTTCAAAATCTCTTCTTGATAGTTGCGATTTTTAAAATCATCTATGTCTTTTCCTAACATAGTTGTAATTTTGACTTAAATATTACACCAAGGACAAAATTAGGCATTTTGACCTCTTTCTAGTTTTCATAACTCTGCACTAATCTTGTCATTTTATAGGGATACAAATAATTTTTTGTGACCTTCAAATAAGTAGTTTTTAATAAATTACACAAAATTACTTATCCTCAATTGTAGCTTTAAATCCCATATATGACTTTTCTTCTGTGAATCATGGTTTTAATATAGGTACAAGGTCACTAACTCAAACCTATGTTTTTGATTCTGAGTACATTTTGTTGATTATGTCTGGCTATGATTTATTTATAGGGAAGGAGAGACTCTGCTCAAACAAAATTATTACCCATAAAATGAAATTTTTGGACTATATTGTGAAATATCACATATCTAGAGTAGTGATTTTGATTTCTACTTGTGGTTTTGAAAGTTACATAAGTGATTTTGATACTAGTTATATAATAATTGATATCATTATGATTTTTTATCTTTAGTATGAAATATTTAGATTTCTATAGATAGGTAAATTTTATTCTCATAATAAATATAAATATATTTTTGCACATTTTGTATATACTAAAAATTTTAATCTATGAAAAACCACTTCTTGATAGAAGTGATCTTGATTCTCAATAGAGAATTTGAAGTTAGAAAAATGATTTTGAATAATGTTCAAAGATAGGTGTTGTTATTCCATAACTATTTTTTCTCAGTAAATAGCTCAAATTTTTAGTCATCCTCAATATTAGCAAATTTTAACATTTCTAGTAATTTGTATATATAATTTAATTTACTTAAAAGCAAAATTGCTTCTTGATAACAACAATATTGATTTTTAGAGTTGATTTTTGGATCTAATCTACGGTTTTAACTTAGGGTAGTTTTATAATACATTTACCTGATAGTATTTAATATAGGATTGCTTTAAACAAAATAATATCTCTTTTGTAATTTTAAACATCTTAAGTTGTAACTTGATTTAAAATATATTTTGTTACTATAAGTTGTAAAATTGCTTCTCGATATCTACAATTTTGTCCTACCATTATCTTTTTTTGACTAATTGCATGGTTACTATTAACTAAATATATACAAATCATAGATATTTCATTTACATTGTTGACCTTTTAATTACATTTTTGCCTCTCTAGAATTGATTTTAAAAATATGATTATGTAAAAGTAATTTTGTAAGGCCAATATGTGATTTTAACTAGTAAAAATCTAATAATAGTTTTTTGTATAAGACACATAATTGGGAGGCTCTTAATTAGATTGTTAACTTGTTTTAATGTAGGATTATGTATTTTTTTAAGATTTAGATTTATAATTTGTTATATATATATATATAATTTCTTGTGATTTTGTCTCACATAATTAAATAATTGATTAAATAAATTGTTGATTACATATTTGTTACCCTAAATTTTGATTTTATAGAGTGTAACATGATCTAGAATTCATCCCCACATGCTTACATGGACTTTAGGGATCGATGATGTAGATTTCATCACCGCACATTCAACCACACTCTATGTTCTGGCAAAGTATAAAAAATAGGGACAATTATTGTTACTATAAGTGGTTAACCCCATATAAGTCTTCCATGAAGGGAAAGAGTTAAATATTTGGCCCAAGCATTAGATAATGATCTACATGGATTTGGGCCCCATGTCCCTTGCATATATTAGCGATTCCCATAGAAACCTTGTTTAAGTCTAGCATAGGGCCTTTCAACCATAATAGGTGACTTGCTGGTAGGGCTAGTATCAACCCTCATAGTGATTATCAAGTATATATGGGGTAGAGATGGTTTATGAGACTCTATAATAGGTCACCAACCTATAGTCTCACCTACAAATATGTTATATGGGGTATTCATTGAATTACACACCCCTTTGTTTACTAAATCTTAATGCTTGTGATTGGTGTGATTGTGTGTGTGTCATGTTAGACCTATATTATTTATGATCTAATTCAACCTTACCCCTTTCTCAAAAACACCTTGGAAACCTTTGAGACACATTTACATCTTAGGGTTTAAACTAAATCATTTTGATCTTCATCCCATCACTCCATAACCTTGAGTATTAGATTTTATCTTAAAAACTAAACTATAATGGTCACCCATCCCTTCTTAAATTTTTTTCAATCATCCTATTCATCATTTCATCCATCTAAAAACATACTACCTTGATTAATTATTACCAAATTATATAACTCTATTGGGTTTTATGTAGCATACTATCATCTTATCATCTTACCTATTATTAACTAGCTTCTATCCAATCGTCATCTTCATAGTGTGAATAAAGAATCTAGTCATCTCATTATTTAGTATCCTTACTAGGTTTAACCTTTATAGGTTTATCACATTGGTAATACTTGATCATGATATTCCTTAGTATTAAAATCCAAATCTTATCACATTTATTCCAAGCATCCTAACCATTATAGTCTAAAACTCAAGACAAGTTTAGTGCTAAAAGTCACATTTATTTTTGTCTCATATTAAATCAACATGTAATCATATTTATATCACCCCACATTATCCATAATGCTAATAAAGACCCATACCCAAGTATTAAGGTTTGGAAAAGGATTAAACCAAGAAGATGATGTCCTAAAAACACTAGGTGAGCAAAGTAGGTATAATGAATAAAATCAAAGTAACATGCATACTCTTGGATGAGATGAAAGACTTAATAATGACTTATTCAATAGTAATGAATTAGATCTAAGTTCAACCACTATATATATGAAAACCATGACCAAATCCTATCCCAAGCTATTGGAATTGGGAGGAAATTATGCCCTACATTTAAGCCTCACCTCCTATAACATCTCATTCAACCACCATCTAGACCCAAGACTCTTCCTCTCCTACATGTCATGAATGAAGAAGAGGGGAACCCAAAACTTGTAGATCATGAACAAGACCTAGAAGAAGATTAAGAAGAAGCCTATTGATGTCAACATACCCCCATGTTTTAAAATTTGGACCCTTTAGATACTTTGAACCTTAACCTTGAAACCATGACATGTTTTGAACATTATTAGAATTTAAAGAATCCACTTTCATAAAGCTGGCTTAATGATTTATGGTTTTGGTTTGAGCTTATCTAATGTTTGTAATATTTGGTCTTTATGTCTTATAGTTTTAGGTTTAATGGGGCCCTCATGAAGAGATCATGCTTATAATTTAAAAATTGACTCTATTCAAATTTTCGCTAGCCTTTGGTTTGTGAAAATTTAAATATTAATTCATGTTCTGGAAGCTCTCTTCCAAAAACCCTAACATAAACCATAGGTTCAAATTTGTATTTGGCAAGAGAATTTGGTAAGAATATTTCAAATTATGACTTAAGCCTAATTTTATGCTAAGGCTGAGTCATGTTTTGAAACATGACCAAACCCTTGTCTAAAATCATGCTTGGTCCCTTTCCATTATTGTCCCCTTTTTTCCCTTTATTTCTAGCCTAGTCTAACGTTTATGACCTGAAGGATCCTTTTAATTTTCTATCATGGTCCTCTTTATCACCTATTTAGCTAAAAGCCTTAATGTTAAGGCCCAGTTCATGTTTATCAACATGAATGAGTCCTTAGAATTAACATTTTAGCCTAAGTCTTATTTCATCCTAAGTCTTAACTTAAATACCTTACTCCTTTATAAATCCAATGACCTATGCTTAAGCAAAATTGAAGATCAGAAGGCATGAGGAAAGCTCAAAGGTTGGATGGGCCCTAATATTAAATATAAACTTAAGCCTGAATTTTATCTTAAGGCCTTGTCATATAATTTAATATAACAAGACATTAGTTTAAAACATAGGTTTTTTAAATTTAATTAACTAGAATAACCAATCATGTATAAGTGCCTAAATCATGATCCACATTTTATGGTCACTTATGGATTTAGATCTAATAGAGTGAAGACAATGTCAAAAAGTCAAAAGTACTAAAAATGCTTGTAGAGCCATCACATGGTGCTCCTAAATATGAAGATTAATTTTAATAGGAAATTTATGAGCTTAAAATTGACATTCTCATTAATGTCATTTGACATTCATGAGGTCATCATTAATGTCTATGAGGCCATTAAATTAAATATCATTTAAAATTTTTACTTAGACAAAGGGAAATGTTTTATATCATTTGAGGGGTCATTTAATATTATGCTTTAAAACATAGCATAAAATGTATTAACCTAAGTCTATAGCATGTTTACTAACATGAAATAAACTTAGCTTAAAATATTTTAGCCTAAGTCCTTTCTATAACCATGCACTAATTAAAGTTCATACATCTTGTAGGATGATCCAAGAGCATGAGATCATTGATGAATTTTTGACAGAGCTCTAATAACCCACAAGTATGATACATGGAGGATTCTCATTCAATATGTGATTGATACAAGAATTAGAGCTCAGAAATCCCATAAAGGTGATAAGCGGCATAACCACAAGGCTCAATACAAAGATGGCCAAAGACATGTAAAGGCCCAAATCATGATCAAGTGGCCCATGTTGATCCTTGGATCATGATAAAATAATGTGAAGCAGAAATCAATATTTTAAATACCAATGGCTAGTGCTTCAAAGGCATTTATGAAAATTTTGTGAAAGTGCTAGATAAACACCAAATATGTGCCATGCAAGCACAAAATGACAAAATGAAGATATTTTGTGCTAAAAAATGTAAATATATAAAGGAAAAGGTCAAAATCAAATATGAGTCATGTATGACCCAATGTCTAAGTAAGCCATCACCATTAAAGCTTCAGGAGAGCCCCAAACATACATAAAATATGTAAATTGAACTCAGATGGATCATAGTTAAGAAAAAAAAGAGTCTAATTATAATTTGAGTGAAAGAATTAATGTAGAGACCATTTTCAATCTAATTATAATTAATTTGAAAAGTTTATAATCCATTATAGCTCAAAGGCAATAATACAAGGATGAGATAGAGTTGTATTTATCTATAAATAATGAAGGGAGGGTCTTCAATGACATATACTTGGACACTGTTGCATTGAGCATGGGTAATAAGATCTGGTTTGAGCTCTTCTAGACCATTTAAGACATCTAACCCATCACAAAAGAAGAAAAAAATATTTCCACTATAGCCATAAGGTATTATGACCTAGTTGCAGTCCAAATGGCTAGTCTCTACCATGTGATTACTAACTAGAGGTAATACACTGTATTGACATCTTTATTCTAATTTTTAAAGACTATAGGATTGAGTAGGGTTAGATTATTCATGAAATGACCTCTAGAATAATTTCATTCATTTCCCCATTGGCCTTTGAGATTTATTATAAGATTCTAAAACCCCAAGCAAATTTACCCACTATTAAGGAATGGAATGAAAATAATGATCTTAACACCATCCTTAGGCCATGGTTGCTCCAAAAGAACCATGTGATCCAAGACATTGTTGAAAACATCCAAACTACCCATTTTAGAGAGGGGGTTAGGGTAATCATGAATCTATTCAATAGAATCTTTGGAGCCCCTTCAACCACTTATGTTAATAAGAGTTGTGAGTCTTACATCTACTTTATGGTAGAGAAAATTCTCACTCCCCTAATTAGAGAGATGATCAACATCTATTTAAAACGATAATTCACATCCATTAAAAATAAAACCAACACACAATTCTTCATGATGTCTTATTTTTTGGATGCCTTACTAGCCTCCACCCAGATCCCTTATATCAAAAATTGGTCACTTGAGGGCAGATTCATAATATACCATCACTAGTAAAATCTATACATATTCAAATATAGGCATAACATCTAATTCATCTATGACTGTGTATATCCATCATTGGTAAAAGCCATCATAGGGATCCCCATACCCAAGATTAACCCTCTAATCAAGAAATATATGGGACTAATGGGATACATATGGTTGTATCTAGATTGTATAGTGATCAAAATTGAAGGAATTTTGATCCAACCTTACATGTTACCTATCTATGTTCCCATCAAGCTGGTAGAGCAAGAAATTGCATACCAACTTCTTAATGATGTGGATAGAGTGTGTAAAGACAAGAGTAAAGGCTTCCTCCATTCCTTTCCTTTAACCATTTATATAAATATGTATGTTATATATTGGGATTAGTTGAATATTATGGCTAGACATAAGATTTTTTTTAAATTTCAACATGATAAGTTGAAGCTATGGGACCATAATGGTACGGTCTCTACATACTTGAAATCTAATAAATTATTCAAGATACTATATGTGCATCAAATCACTGTCTATGATACCATATATATCAATGCAAATAATTTCAAAGAAATATTCACTAGGCTCAAGGGACATAACATTAGACTTGAACATAGACTAAACAATGATGAGAATATAATAGGTGACATACGGCAAATGGGACCTATGTAATAGCATTTTCTACCTAGACCTTCAAGGCCCCCTCAAGATCAACCACATATGGAAGGGAAATATCCCCAAGCATAGATAACACAAGGTCCTAGTAAGGAAAAGTTAGAAGAGAGACCTAGTGAGGTCCCATCATCTTCAATCCCTCCCCAAAGACCAACATCTCTAATTGAATACCTAGACATGATTTACCTAGAGCCTAATGAGATAGTGGAGGATTCCCTCAAGATTATTATTAAGGCATATGGCTCTGATGAAGAGGTGGATCATGTTTGAGAAGCATAAACCCAAATAAAGGATGTAGAGAAATAAAAAATGAAAAAAATTGCCTTGGACCTAGTCCTAGTGGTCCCATTGAAGAAGAGAAAGGAAAAATTGGTAATGGTCCTAATTGGATCAAAGAAGCCAAAGTTGAATTTCACTCACCCTATGAGTGAGGTTAACTTATTTAGTGATGAATACCCCATCCATGGACTAATCATCCTTGATTAGTTCATCTATGGAAACATGCAAAAAATACCCACTTGGCACCACTCATGGGCCCTAACCAAGATTGTTAACATTGATGTACATGAATATATCAAGCCATGGATAATGGATTTGATGAAGGAGGAGGAAGAAAGAAGAATAGTGGCTACTACAAGGTCATATAACAAGTAGACAGATGCTCTAAGAGCATCAGATAGTACTTAGATAGAGGCTTATAAAACTCTAAAGTAAACTAAACCAACTACTATTATGTAATTCAATCCAGAGATAGTTGGATTATAGAGATATAAAAATAAAAAAGTCATGGTAGGGACTAAGGAATTCACCTTTCAAAAGGTTGAGCCATTTGTGAGCTTAATTCCAATTAAAGGTCATAGACCTAGTGAGCACCCCATCCATGTAGAGGACATTGAATAACTGATTGAGGATCATTTAGTTCATGTCAAAGCATGCATTATAATTATTAATCAAATAATATACAACTTGGAGAAGGAAAATGAGGATTTGAAGACATAATCTATCTTATCAGTGCCTGAGGCAATGATCAAATTGCTAGATGAATCCTTATATGATATGTTTGATGCATTAAACAAAATAAAATTGAGGTAGAGTGAATTGGTATAGAATAACATAGTGGCCAAGGGTCTAATATCCCAATCGCAAGATCTATTGGGAAAAATAATAGGGTTAATCAACATCAAAGTTAGAAGGTAGATTCCTAGGTTTAAATCAATTTTCTTGGGACATTTGAATGTAATTCTAAGAATTATTGTTGAAAAGATCCAAAGTTTGAGTGCATGGTCATAGGAACTAGAGAGACTTTTTAAGGATGATGAGGAACTGATTTGGAGGATTAAACAACTCCTTGGGACCATGCTAATTGATCTTGCACATCCCATTATCGTAGGCATTATCAAGGATGATGAGTTCAAACATAGGGGTACTTTGGTGATAAAAGAGATAAAAAGTAAAAGTCAAGGCCAATCTAAGGTAGATAATAGTAGGATCCTAGACATGATCCTCAATGTAGGAGAAAAGATAACTGAGGCCAAAAGCATTAAGGAATATATGGCTAAGAGTGATAGGGAGTTGAATAATCTAGCTGAAAAGGAAGAAGAGTGTCTCTTAAGGCTAATTGTGGATTTGGGACTCATTAATGAAGAACATCAAAAGGCTATGAACATCTTTCAGCTACAACAAGTAATTTCCTAGGTGTAGGGCCCACTAACTAACTAATCAATATTCCATTTTGTAAAAGCTTTTTAATACTTTTAAAGAGGAATATTCTTTTGTAAAGGTGTATGCTAGTTTGTTAGCATATTTGCCTCTAGGTAAATTTAGTTTAAAAATGCAAGTGTATTTTAGAACCTTTTAAAAATAATAATAACTATCCTTACTTCTTATACATTTGTATCTTGTGACTGACCGATATACTGGATTATCCTCCTATAAAAGGTAGTACTACCATTTTATAAAGGGAAGGAATTTTGAAAAAAAATTGTACACTTTGAATAGTTAATTCAATCAAGGAATTATACAAAGATTATCCAAGTTTGTTTGTGTTAATTGTTATGTGGTTTTTTCTCTCAATTATTGGACTTAAGTCTTAAACTTGAATAGTTTCTATGAATTCTGAGTTGCATCTTTGATTATAGGGTTGCTAATTTGTGCTTATGCTAGATTAGTTGAATGATAATGAATTTAATTCATTTTATTTTCTCTACATTAGAATGTGCAAATGTTATTTGAGTGTGGTAGAAAATCTTTAAAGTAAATTCATTTCTTACTTGTACTTCTTTATATCATCCTAGGAGGTTTGCCTAGTGTGTAGTGAGATATGAGCTTATGTTATTTTTTCACTATATACTGGTTAAATGTATACTTAGTTATAATTGAAACTATCATAATGTTTGAGGCTATGATTAGTAATCACTTATTCTCTTTCTTCCTTACCCTTCTCTTTTTATTTTTTTTAGCTAGATCACTTTAGTTTAGATTTCATTGTAAATGACCATTTAAATTAGTCTATAGTTTAAGATTTGATCATAATTCACTAGTATTATCATAGATATTTATAATTTCTAAATATTTGGACCATGGTGGCTCCCAACCATAAATTAATATAAATTTTGTGGAAAAAGTTAAACATTGATCTACTGTTATTTCACCACATGTAACATAAGTTGCCAAAACCTTCTACTTATAATCTAAATTCCTATAATTCTAAAATGAGAAGTGTTATTTGAATACTAAGGACACATGTGATATATTTAGAGGCATCAACAAATATTGATGGTGCTAGAAGGAGGGAGTCTTTTTGAATTGGTTGAATCTTTTCTAATCTTAGTGTGTTGATCTAAAATTGGTTTTATCTTTGCAATTTTGTGTAATTCTTTGCTCAGAAGCATAAAGATCATTGATCTTTGTGGTCTTTGACATATATTTGTGCTTCTTGTAGACAAAGATCATAGTTCTTTGAAGTTTGTTTCTTAATTTTGGTAAAGATGGCTTAAGATCTAAAAATCCATTGTAGTTGAAGTTAGAATAGATTGTTTTGATCAAAGGTTGGTATATTTTTCATAGATCTAGGTTTATTTGAGCTTGGACTTAAAGATAGACCATATTTACATAATTAGACACATATTTGAGATATCTTAGTTAAAGATTGACATCCTTTACTATTCCTTATACAAATCTTTACAAAATTATCCTAATGTGAAGGTTTAATCCTTTTTATTTATAAATATTAACTTGACACATCATATTTTAAATATGATCTTCAATCTTCAAGATATAATTTCTAAGGATCCGAATAATATCACATTAAGAGATAAGAGAACCATTTTTTGAGCTTGAAGTCCATAAAAGATCCAAATGAGATAGAGGTAGATATAGATATTTCAAATCTTTGCCAACCTCACCTTTTCAAGGTACCCCTACCTTCAACCTTCATCTAGGTATGGCTTGGTAATGAGATTCTTTAATCAATGTGCCAAGTGTTTTACATGATCTCCTATGTAACCCTAAAATATACATGCCAATATTTAGTCTAACTAGTATTGTAACTGTTGAAGATCACATTAAATCTTTCAAAGCTGATTTAAGGTTGCTAAATGTCATACATGAATATGTAACATGCATATTGTTCCCCTTTACTTGTAAAGATGTTGCATATGAATGGTTTCTCAATTTTATTGACAATTACATTACTAGTTGGGATGATTTTAATAAAGTTTTCATAGATCAGTATGGCCAAATCATTAGTCCATGTGTCATATAACACCAGTTCACCACCATCAGGAGGGATTCAAGTGAGCTTATTGGTCCTTTAATGCCAAGTTCTAGAAAACGTATAGTAGGACCATAGACCCCTATAAGACTAAAGATGCTTTAGCTCTATAAATATACAAGGATGTAGTACATCCTATGACTTATGTATTCATGAAAAAATATCTTCCACCTATAACTTCATTATCCAAGGGTTATTCTAAAGTAGTGATCATCAATGATCAAATGTAGCCCCAAGGAAAAATGGCCTACTATGTTCCAAATATCAACCCACATTTTTCCACTCTAAACATATTCCCCAATAACAATTAGAATATTTTATCCTTGAATCAACTCTCAAATCTGAATTAATTACCTTTGAATCATGTTTCTCTTAATCACAATTTAGGATTCTTAAGTCATCTTGCTGCTAATGGATTCAATGTAAATGATCAAAGAGATTTAGTACCAGCTATTATTACTATAAATAAATAGGTTCACAATTATAAAACTCCCAAGAATGAGAATGAGTCTATCCTAAAATTGGTCCAAAATTTAAGCACTAATTTCCTTCAGCTATAAAAATAAGTTGGCAATACTGGAGAGAGCTCTAGTAGGAAATTCTCATTCTAAAGGTTTAATATGCCTAATAATAGGTTTTAGAATGATAGTTTCCACAATAATAAGAAAATAAACCATATTTTAAAAAGAAGACTATGGACATTAATCTTATTGACATTGCTTTGCCTGATTATTATAGAGTGTATTATATAACCAAACATGATGAGAATGATTACATTGAGTTTTGTAAAGATTTTGAGGCATTTCAAGAAGAGTTAGAAACATTTAATGTGGTCCCTAATAAGGATAGTGGTGTAAGTACCTTGAGATCCAAATCATCTAGTGAAGTAAACATGGTGGAACCATTTGAATTCCCTTTTCAAGAGGACAACCAACCTAATGATGTCCCTGAGGAAATCCAAGCCTTCCATCAATTCCTAAAAAATATTTATCCTTTGAGGAATAGAGAGTAGAGGCAGCCCTTGACTACCTACATTCCTCTAAATAACTTTGAAACTCCTCCAGACACATCTTCAATCAATGATATAGAACTAACCAAAGGGAGTACCTCTAAGCATAATGTTGATGTTCTTAGTTCTTCAAATAAGATTGGTTATAATATTGTTAAAGATATGAAGAAGATAAAATATTACATCACATTACATGAATTAACATAGATCACATAAAAAAGGGACCTTTTACTCAAATCATTGTCATCCAATAAACCACCCAAAGCTAACAATGCTAATGTGGCTTTGCACAAAGCTAAGGTAGAATCTCCTACTTTCTTGCTCATAGTCAGGATATTTGATAAGAATTTACATAATTTTTTATTATATTCTAGTACATCCACCAACATCATACCAATATGTATTTGACAATAACTTGGCTTGACACCTATTAAGTGTGAACTGGGAATTTTGATGATGAAGGGGAGATTAGTATTGTGTTAGTGGATAAATCAAATCAAAAGCATACTAAACTAACACTTTCATGCCTATTTACTAGGGTGACATTAATAAATATCAAAAATCAAATAAAAACTAAAAATGAAGATAAAACAATAATTCTTCACCTTCTTTGTATGCTCTAAATGCTTAGTTATAGTGGCTTACTTGGTTTGTTCTCATGAAGTCTGTATCAATGGAATCTTGACTACTTCCATCTCTCCTTAGCACCTTGCTTGTATTTGGATTCAATATTTTGGCATCATAAATTTGGCATGTGAGATAGTTTTGGAATTTATTTGGAATGGTAACTTTGCACAAGTTAAGCTTAAAATTCATGTGGCAAGGCCTCCAATTTATAATTTTTTGCAAATAGCTAGAATCAACATGAACTATCCATCTCAAGATTAAGATGTGTGGCTAAGGATTAATCCAATTATGTAATTAAAATTCATAAATAGGCTCATCAATATTTGGGATAGAGGAGCATTTAAGAGGTATGAGAGGAATTGATGAGGCATGAAAGGGGTTGACCTTGATATTTTATGCATTTATGACCTAGGGATGTCTTCTTACGAAATGATGTCACCTGATGATGTAGATATTCAATATTTATTTTTAAAAATAATTATTTAACAAGTTTCCATGGAATTTTTAGTTAGGTTCTAATTTTATTTAATTGTCTCTTAAGCATGATTGAGCACTTTATGCACAAATTACTCAAATTGATCAGAATGCCTTCTTATTGGTCCAAAATTTGAGTAGATTAGAATTGGAAGTCAATGTCAGATGCATGGGATCCATTATCATATTTAGAATGTTAACAACACAAAATAACAAATTCACATGTATTATGTAAGATATTTATCAAAAAAGAGCAATCCAAAGCACCCAGGTACAAAATTGGCATTTTAACATGAAATGATTTGATCAAAGTCAGTTAGCCCATAAATTGCATTGTCCTATTTAGTGATACCATAGCCAAAATTGACACTTAAATATATCAATTTTAACTTATTTAATGTGTTTTAGTGTTTTTAAGCCAAATTGTAAATTTTGGTAGAAATTGGTCAAAAGTCTGGTTAGAGGTTATCAATGGCCAATTTTAGGTGTCTACATTAAGTTCAATAGGTTTATCACCCAACTAAATAAATATAGGCTCATGGTGGTTGGATAATTGTTAAATGTCCATATAAAATTAGCCTCTGATCCTAGAGTACATTAGTTTATTAATATCTAAGCTGTTGACAATCATGATGCTTATGAAATCATGTTAAGTAGGGAATGGACCAAAGCTTTAAATGTATACATGTCCATATATTTTTCACATTAATGGCTACTTTGGAAGGGTGTTCCCAATGAAATCAAGGTTGAAAGAGAGCTAAGAATGAAGCACATGATCACTAAGTATAATGTTGTCAATGAAGGGGTCAACATAATTGACTCATACTTAGGGGTTTTTACCCTAGAGATTTCAAAGGTATGTGATCCTAAGAATACTCATGTTATGCCTAGGTTGTAGAAGATACATTTTGATGGTGCTAGTTACAAGGCTGGACCTAGAGTAGGCATTATTCTAACTGACCCTTTTGGAAATAAATACCATGTTTCCTATATGCTCTAGTTCCCATGCACCAATAACCTTATTGATATGAGGCCCTCATTTTACACTTGTAATTTTCCATAAAAAATAAAGTCAAAAAGCTACTAGTCTATGGTGACTCAGAACTAGTAGTCAACTAGGTGAGAAGAAAATATCAATGCAAACTCTCATAACTTAAGAGGTATAAGTTTATGGTCTAGGATCTAATTGAGTCTTTTTATGCCTTTAACATTGTTTCCATCCCCAAAGAGGAGAACAAATCAGCTGATGAGATAGCCTCTACTATATCCAACCTCATGCTTGACCAAGACTCATCCAACTTAAACATTGAATTCATACCTTGTCCTTCGATCCTAGATAATTTAAATAATTTTCAAGTCTTTAGTGATGATCAATAGATATTGGATTTCATGGCCAATTCATGATTATTCAAAACTTATGTCATTGATGAAGTTGATGAAATTACTTTTGGAGAAGGCAAATTTGATGGTAGAGTCATTTAGCTAAATGACAATAAGATTCCCAAAGGCATGATTGCTTTAGAGAGATTATTTAATCAAGACAAGCTAGCTAAGTCCCCTATGGTTCCTAAGGTAAATGGGAAAGATTAAAATGTAGTTGATCTTAGCCATCAAGAGCAACCTCAGTTGGTTAATGTTGGAAAACCCTACACAACTACTAAAAATAAGAAAGTCAAAGAGTTGTTAACATAATACAAGGATGTCATAGCTTGGTCTTATGATGACTTGAAGATAGTTGATCCAAGAGTCACCACTCATACCATCCCTATCAAGGAAAATTGTAAACCCTTTAGGTAAAAGTGAATACCTATGAAACCTTTCTTAGAATTAATTATCTTCAAAGAAGTTAAGAGATTACTAGATGTTAGAATTGTGTTTCCCATTAGGAACTCTACATGGGTGGCTAATCTGGTGCCAGTCAAAAAGAGGAATGGTGAAATTAGACTTTGTATTAACTTTATAAATTTGAAAAAAAGCATCTAAAAAAGATAATTATCCTCTTCCCTCTCTTGACCAGGTAATATAAATTATTTCAGGTTCATCTATAATGTCTTTTCTTGATGGTTTTTCAAGCTACAACCAGATGTTGGTAGATAATGAAGACATAATGAAAAAAGCTTTCACAATCAAGTGGGGCACCTTTTCCTACAAAATGACGTTTTTTGGGATAATAAATATAAGAGCTACTTTTAAAAGGGCCATGGACCATGCATTCCAAGGTTTGATTGGTAAGTGTGTCATTATATACATGGATGATCTAATCATTGTTTCTAAAAATAAGGAATATCACTTTATACATTCATAGCAAGTATTTGAGAGATGCAGAACGTATGGAATCTCCCTTAACCCCAAGAAAAAAATCTTTTGTGTTATTGAAGGAAAATTATTAGGCCATGTTATAACTAAAGATGGGATCTCCATAGATACTAAAAGAGTGGAAGTTATATCTAAGATAGAGCCTCCAAATTGTAGAAAGGAGTTAAAATCATTTTTTGAAAAAATAAACTTTATAATAAAATTCATTTTTAGCTTTACAGAGATTGTCAAGAAACTAAATGATATGCTAAAGAAAGATACTAAAATCACTTGGAATGAAGAGTCAAAGAAGGTATTCAATGACATCAAAGGAGAAATTAGCCAAGATCTAGTATTGATAAGTCCTAACTTTTAAAAGGACTTTTATCTCTATTATTTTGCATCTGACCATACTATGGCTATAGGTTTAACTCACAATATTGATGGGTGTGATCACCTAATAGATTTCATGATTACTAATTTTGAGAATGTTGAATTAAACTATTAATCAATTGATAAATAAGAACATGCATTAGTTAAGGCAGTGAAGAATTTTAGGCACTATATCCTTAGAAATAAGGTGCATGTTATTCTACATGACCTTGTCACAAAACTTATGCTAAGCCAGAATGAACTTGGAGAATGTAGAGGTAAATGGATGTCAATTTTACAATAATATGACATAGAAATGAAAATATCAAAATTGCTAAGGTGTCAAGGCTTGATTCAAATGATTGATAATGCCATCCCTAAGCTAAGTATTATGCATGTTGATTATTAAATCTTTCAAGATAGTGAGGGGTATAATTCTATTTTTTATTTAATAATTAATTGTATTTGTCCTATAGTACTAAATAGGGAGCAAAATATGGCCCTAGGGCTCAAGGTAGCCCATTATCTGATCAAAGATGGGGTTTTATATAGAATGAAATTTAAAGGTGCCTACCTGAGATATGTCTAAAAATAATAAGCTACCCAAATCATGAGTGCCTTCCATGATAAATCAGTAGTGTGCATCCATCTAGGAAGACTACAGAACACAAGATCCTTAGAGTTGCCTACTATTGGCCAACTATTTTCAAATATGTTCATAGGCATGCAAGGAAATATCACTCATGCAAAATATTTATCACAAAAGAGCCTATGATAATAATGAATTAAAAACCTATCATGGTTGATAAACCTTTTACATAATGAGGGTTAGACTTTGTAGGGGTAATTAACCCTAATTAATAAAAGGTCACAAGTATATACTGACTGCCATAGATTATTACACAAGGTGGACTAAATTTTTAACCACCAAACAATGTAGGACTGAAGAAGTGACTAGTTTATTAAAGGATAACATATGTACCTGATCTATAACTCTATTCTATTTCGTGTGTGATAATGGATTTGCATTTATATCCATAAAGATGGTAGAATGGACATATGATAATGGCATTTGTCTTAAGTTTTCATCTAACCATTATCCTCAAGGGAATGGATTATATAAGTCTACCAATAAGAAATTAATAAAATCAATCAAGAAGTTTACTATAGACAAGCCTAGGACTTGGCAAAAGATTTTCAAGTATGCCCTATGGGGAGATAGGATAAGGATCAAGTAAGCCTTATAGGCATCACCATTTATATTGGTGTATGGTCAAGATCATATCTTCCCTATCAATCTCAAGCTTCCTAAGTATAAATTCATGCAAGAGTATATGGAAGAAGGCCAAAATCTTGAAAATTAAATATTTTTAGACATCACTGAAATGGAAGATGCATGTAAGAAGGATTTGGTTAATTTTAGTAGACATTAGACCTTGGTGAATTGTGGTTTTACAATAGATCACAGATCAAGGTGTTTATACAAAGGGACTTAGTTCTCCTTTGAGACAAATCATTTGAGTGTAAGGGAAAGTATGGTAAGTTCACACCTCTATCAATTGACCCTTATCATATTGTAGACACACTAGGAGACAACATCTTTAGACTCAAAGACTTATAAGAAGAAGATTTCACACTACGCACCAATGGGTAGTACCTCAAGCATTACTTCTCTATTACTCCCTATAAAGTTTTTATGGAGTAAATATATAAGATGCTTAGACTTAGTGTAGGTAGGATAGTTAGTTTCTTTTAGTCCTTTCTTTTATGTCCCTTGTTTGTACATAAGCATGTATATATCTATTTATTTCTTTTTTTTCTTGATTTTTTTCTTTTTGTTGTGTGTTTTCTTTTTTTTTCCTTATTTTTTTCTTCCAATAAGTCCTTTTGGATAACCCATCTCAATGTTTATTTATCTTGTTTGAAACTCTAAAGTCCAGGAATGTTGGTATGAACCTAGTGCATGCACTGGCCATGGGTCTGAAATGTGAGATTAATGTTTTGATTTGAAGAAATTAGTAAAGACCAATGGAAGAGGCTAACTACTCCATGAGAGCTTAAACATTATCTTGACCTAAATTTGGTTTTAATAAGATTTTCACTTGTAGGATGAAAGTTTAATCTTTTGAGGCATAGTCATGCTTGCACTTAACAAACCTTCTTACCTAGGATAACTATTATAGCCATAGATGATTTTTTAAGGATCAAACACTTGACCAAATCCTTAAACCTAACTATCCTAGTTACCAACCTTGTTGAAAGCATAAAATATCTAAAAATATAAAAAATAAGCATGCAATGTAAAATCAAAAGATTTTCAAGCTTAGGTGACTCTAAAAATCTCTATCAAGGGTATGGATGCCTGGATGGTAGTGGAACAAGGCCATGAGTGGAGCCAAAGGCACCTTTGTCAAAGATATAGATGCCTATATGGTAGTAGAGCAATTTAAAAGCATTCCCTAAACTAGAATCATGGTTTCTAATAAATATCTAAACATTATCCAAGTTAGTGTTAAAGATTAAAGATATGAAATATGGAAGTTGTTGCTTGAATCCCATGACAAACAGTAAATAGAATCAAAGAACACACATAACATGGATATGTATTAATGTTTTATCCCAATTATATAAGTGCAATGTTTGTTTCAACAATAAAATGATTTGGATGATGTTATCTAATAGACTAAGTAATATGATTACATATGAATACCAGATCTAGATGTGAGACCAATAGCAAAGACAATCACCATGAAATAATGAGAGAAAATTTGATCACACCATAACACAAATATATGTGAGAAAACCTTAAAAGATGTAAAAAATCCACAAAGATTATTCATATTATGAGAAACTAATAAGTACCCAATAAAGTCTTTCTTCCTCTCACTTCTTTTTTTTTAAATTTCATCTTACAATATAAACTCTTTATTATATAGGCAAGGTAGTTTGCCCATTATAAATGACTTTTTCCAACCACCACATTAATGGGTCCAACCTCTCTAAAATTTATTTAATATATTTTATTATTTATTTACATGAGGATAAAATCATGATAAATAATAAACTATATTATTATTTAACCAATATAATTTAATGTATTAAGGGTACATAGATAATACCACTTAACCATTAATTGTTACAATACTCCCCCTTAATGTTAAGTAAGGATACATGGTGATTTTTAAGAGGCAAAAATATAATTAAATTAAACTCCATGAACCATACATGATGATTTTCAAGAGGTAATAATTGAAGGAAACATCCTTCATCATGCCATAGTCATCTTTAAAGGAATTATGCTATATAAACATAGTCACCCAAAGGTATTACATTATTTAACTATAGACACCCAAAAGTATTACAATATGTAACCACAATCACATAATAAACTTTAAAGGAATTACACTATAAAACTATAGATACCCAAAGGTATTACACTATGTAACTACAATTGCATAGTCACCTTTAAAAGAATTACAGTTTACATCCATAGACACCTAAAGGTTTTGCACTATGTCCCCATAGGCACATTTAAAGGAATTAAATTATGTTATCTTAAACCACTTAAAGTGAGTTTAGGCTAGCATGATTGTGAGACTACATCTCACAATGAGAATACATTTCATAATTTATCTTGAATAATCAACCAAATATATTGGAGTATTTTATAACATAAAGACCTCCATGCTATTATGTGTTGGGTACAACGTATACTTCTACATGAAGTTTACCAAAATTACATAAAGTGATATATTACAATTCTTTAAAATAAGAAGTATAGATAAATAGAAGGAAACACATGACCCACACAACTGCTAAGAAGTGACATTGTCATGCACACTCTCTCTCAATGGCAACTTTGATAAGTCTAACATTGAATGAAATTCCATAGGCTTTAATCTATTGGTTCTAAATTGGATTTTTCATCAAAGATATAAAATTTTGAATATCACTAATAAGGTTTTTATAATGAGAAACTTCCACATGATGTTCTTCTATCATCCTTCATAGCCACAAGGCTTCTTTAGCAACTTCCACATGAAGTGCTCCAACTAACAGCACCTACACCAAACATAAACATATATCCAAAATTAGACTCATCATAGTATGATTAGAATAAAAATAACCAAATAAATTATTATAATGAAATAAAAATAAATATAAACCAAATTTTACAATTTCTTTTATATACTGATGTATTCACTTTGCTAATTTGTAATGGTCCAAGTATAGATCCTACATGATTCTGGAAGCAAAACCTACTCATTATGAAATATCTATCCTAATAATGGTTAGATAAATAAAAATGTCAATAATTAATTTGAAAATATGATTATTTTTAGTTCACATATTTTTTAGATCAAGCTTTAACACAACCTTCAATAAAAATATATGTAAGCTTGTAATCAAGTATGTTAAATTTAACAAGTAGGTTATGTGATGCACATAAAATAAATTTTCTAATAATTTAATAATAAATTAATCAAATATTTTATATATATATATTATTATGAATAATTTCATTTTATAATTTAAATCATGAATATTTTTCCTTCTTTTTAAAGTTGATAGTACAAGTTTGCATTTTATACTAAACAAAAAACAAGTTTTAGAAAGAAATTTTTTTAATGTGATTTATACTTTATTTTGTAATAAATACACATATTATAGTATGTAAACAACACTATCCACTTTATTTTATTGAAAAACAATTAAAAAACACAAATAATTGCAACAAGGGTGAAAGTTGCAATTGTCGTAAGTATCATAAATAGTGTCAAAAATTACACTCTTTAAATAAATTGTTATAAAATAAATAGTAAGATGTTTAAAATAAAATAAAATACCATCCCAATATATCTATAATATGCAAAAACCTAAAAATCAACTGATCACATGACCATTTTTGACAAAGAATATGTTAAGGGTGTCAAAAGTGTCGAAAGCATTACAAGCTAGACACGTGAGATTTTATACGACTAATAACCAGACTTTTTAACTAATTATTTTAAAAATAATTAATTAATTTTGATCAAAAAATATATACAGGGATTGATATTAAATTTAAAGACCTTAGATCTATAAATATTTTCCAAAAAATATTAGTAAACTTCTCTTTGTCCAATACAAGACTTCACATGCAAGCTACATGATATATATATATATATATATATATATATATATATATATATATATATATATATATATATATATATAATGCATATAAAATAAATATCTCATGATTGTATAAATTAAAAAAATTATTATTTTTAATCTTTTTTGTAAAATACAAGTCAACACACATGGGCACACCATTTGCTTGCATGGAAAATTGGCTAATTACAACTCACCCACTAAACACTAACTTATATCTCATGTTTAATCTTTTTTTGTCTAATTTTTATTTTTATTTTTAAAAATAAATAAACCATAATTAAATATTTTCATAATAAAATGCAAGCATTTATTTAAAATTTAGAAAAAAAAGATTTTAAAAAAACTTAAGTGGGGTCCATGCTTGGGTGGAATTAAGTCAATTAAATAAATGTTTTATTTTTAAAATAATTTCATTAAAACTCTAACATACCCATTAATTCCTTGATGTAGCACACTTTATACAGAAGCATGACATAGGTGGAGAGTAGGGAAAGATTGTAGGACCTTTAGACATTCATTTTCAGTGATCCAAAGCTTGAAAACACTTGTAAATTACCATCCAAAGCTACTGGTAGACCCATATATATGAGTTTTTTTAACTATAAAATGATATTTTAATGCTCTTAATACTATTATGACATACTATGGCACCTAGATAGAAGTAAAAAAATATATTTATTTTTTATGCTCTTTAGGATCAAAAAATGGTTCCAATAGGCTTAAATATTGTAGAAAACATGAAATAAACCTTTAAATATTACAAATAATCAAGAATAAATGATTTTTTTTCTTCTTCCATGGCCATACATGCTGAAGCATGACACTTGGAAGGAGAGAAAAAAAATTAAAAAAATTGTAGGAGATCAAATTAGACAAAGTAAATATCAAAATTTCTTAGAAATAGTCAAACTCAGTAAATGGAATAATCAAAATTAAGATTTATTGCCCAAAATCTAAACATTCACTAATTTTTATGTCACACATGCTAAAAAGTGACATTTGAGAGGAGAGAGAAAAAATTTGAAATGAGCTACAAGAGTCTAAATCAAATGAAATAAAGGTAAAAAAATGATTGGAAATGGTCAAACTAAGCCAATAGAGTCACCAAAATAGATATTTAATGTATACAATCTTTTTAGAAAAAATATAAAAGAATTTTCAAGCACTAATTCACTCACTTGTTAGCTCTCTTAATGTTTGTAACTACTTGTAAGTGTTAGATCTGAAACTAAAGAAATTTAACCATCTTTATACATATTATTAGTCCAAAAATAAGAAAATATTAACATTTTTAATGCTTAAAAAAAAATTTAACCCATTTTAAGATTCTCAATTAGATTTATGACATGAAAATAGTCTTAAAATATAAAAAATTACATAGATCTGAGATTTTTAAACTTTTAAGAGAGAAAAAAGTAGAATAACTTACTTTCTATAAAAAAAATCTTGAAAATTTTCATGAATATACCATGAATTGAAAAATGGATGAATCTAGACTTGAACACAAGTCAAAAACTCTGCTCTATGATCTTGCCACTTGATCACACATCAATTGGCTCTAATACTATGATAGAACAAGTAATATTATTGCATAGGAACACCAGATCTAGATGTGAGACCAATATAAATGACATTCACCATGAAATAATGAGAGCAAAGTTGATCACACTATAACACATATGTGACAAAACCTTCAAAGAGGTAAAAAACCCACAAAGATTATTCATGCTTTGAGAAACTAATAAGTACACATTAAAGTCTTTTTTCCTCTCAATTTTTTTAATTTCATATTAAAATATAAACTCTTTATTATATAGGCAAGGTAATTTTCCCATTATAAATTATTTTTTACAACCACCACATTAATGGCTCCAACCTCTCTAAAAGTCATTTAATATATTTTATTATTTATTTACATGAGGATAAATTCATGATAAATAATAAAATATATTATTATTATTTAACCAATGTAATTTAATGTATTAAGGGTACATAAATAATACCACTTAACCATTAATTATTCCAATAGCATCGATCAAGTGGAGTGGATGACTTAGTTTTTTGTCTAAACCAGAGTCTCTAAGTTCTAACATATTGTTATGTTTCCCCTAGAAGTCACCATTTGTTGAGACCAACATACCCACATTTTTTAAAATTGGGAACCTTGAGATACTTTGAACCTTAACCTTGAAACCATGGCATGTTTTGAAAATTATTAGAATTTTAATATCATCCACATTGATAAATTTAGCTTACTAATTTATGGTTTTGCATTGAGCTTGCCTAGTGTTGCTAATAATTAGTTTTCATGTATTATAGGTGCATGTTTCATGAAGCCCTTATGAAGAGATCATGCTTAGAATTTACAGATTGACTCTATTCAATTTTTCACTACCCTTTGGTTTGTGAAAATCTGAACTTGAATTCATGTTTTAAAAGTCCTCTTTCAAAATATTTAACATAAACTTGGTTCAAATTTGCATTTGGTGGGAGAATTTGATGAGAATATTTCAAATTATGAATTAAGCTTAATTTTATGCTAAGGTTTAGTCATGTTTTGTAACATGATTAAAATCATGCTTGGTCCCTTTTCATTATTTTCCTACTTTTTTCCTTTATTTCTAACTGAGTATAATGTTTGTGATTGGCAAGATCTTTTTAATTTTATACCATGCTCCCCTTTATCACTTATTTAGCCTAAAACCTTAATGCTAAGGCCTCATTCATGTTTATCCACATTAATGAGACCTTATACTTAACATTTTATCCTAAGTCTTATTTCTTCCTGACTCTTAACTTAAATACGTTACTTCTTTATAGATCTGACAGCCCACACTTAAGCAGAACCAAAGATCAAATGACATAAAGGAATCCCAAAGGAGGGATGGGATCCAATATTAAATATAAGCTTAAGCCTAAGTTTTATAATAAAGCCTTATTGTATATTTTAATATAACAAGACCTTAATTTAAAACATAGTTTTTTAATTCAATTAATCAAAAAAACCAATCATATACAAGTGCCCAAATCATGATCCATGGCTCACGGTCACTCACATATTGAGATGCAATAGAGGAAAAATAATGTTAAAAAGTTAAAAGGCCTAAGAAGCCCCATAGAGCCACCACATGGCACTCCCACATACAAAGCTTAACATTAATAAGAACTTCATGAGCTTAAAATTTATGTTTTCACAAACATCATTTTACGTCCATGAGGCCATCAGTGACATCCACTAGGCCATCAAATTCAAGATCATCTAATATTTTTACTTAGACAAAGGGACAAGTTTTATATCATTCGAGGGGTCATTTGATATTATTTATTAAAACTTAGCATAAAATGTTTTAACATAAGTCTATAACATGTTTATTGACATGAAATAAACTTAGCTTAAAATATCTTAACCTAAGTATTTTCTATAACCATGCATTGATTAAATTTCATGCATATTTTAGGATCAATGATTCACATTATGTCAAGCTCGAATAATCCAATGGCATGATATTGTTGATGAATTTTTGATATAACTCCAAGAACCTACATGCATGACACAGGTAGATGCTCATTCGATATGTGATTGATATAAGAAGTAGAGATTAGAAAGCCTACAAAGGTGCCAAGTGACACAACCATGAGGGTCAATACAAAAATGGCCAATGCCATGAGAAGGCCTAGATCATGATCAATGACCCACATTGATCCTTGGATCTTGATAGAATATTGTGAAGTAAAAAGGAATCTTTTAAATAACAATAGCTAGTGTTTCAAAGGCATTTACGAAAATTCTTTGAAAGTGCCAAATAGACACTAAATAAGCACCACATAAGCACAAAATGACAAGAATAAGATCTTATGTGTTCAAAAATTCAAACGTATAAAGGCAAAGGCAAAAATCAAATTTGAGGCATGTATGAGACAAAGTCCAAGTAAGTTAATGCCATTAAAGATTTAGGAGAGCCCTAAGCTTGCATAAAAGCCCTAATTTAAACTTAGATGGATCATAGTTAAGCTAAAAAAGAGTCTAATAGTAATTTTAATGAAAAAATTAACTCAGAAACCATTTCCAATCTAATTGTGAGTAATTTTAAAAGTTTGAAACCCATGAAAACTCAAAGGAAACAATACAGGGATGAGACAAAGTTGTATTTATCTATAGCTAATGAAAGGAGGGTCTTCAATGACATAGACTTGGACACTTCTGCATTGAGCATAGGTAATAAGAACTAGTTTGAGCTCTTTTAGACCATTGAATACATGAAACCCATCATGAAAGAAGAACATAAGATTACCACTATAACCAGAAGGTATTATGACCTAATTGTAGTTCACATGGATAGTCTCTAACATGTGGTCATGAAACCAGAGGTAATCCACTATATAAACATCCTTGCTCCCATTTTCCATGACTATAGGATTGAGTAGGGTTGGATTATTCATGAAATAACCTTTTGAAGAATTTCATGTATTTCCCCATTAGCTTTTGATAGTTATTAAAAGCTCCCAAAACCCCAAGTTGATTTTCCCACTATTAAGGAATGGACTGGAAAGAATGATCTAGACACCATCCTTAGGCGATGGTTGCTCCAAGGGGACCATGTGATTCGAGACCCTATTGTAAAAATCCCAATTGCCCAATTTAGAGAGGAAGTTAGGGTAATCATGAATCTATTCAATAAAATCTTTGGAACCCCTTTAACCACTTATGTTAACAAAATTTGGGTGTCTTACATCTAATTCATGGTAGAGAAAATGCTCATTCCCACAATTAGAGAGATGATTAACATCTATTTAGAATGTCAATTCATAACAATTAAGAAGAAAACCATTACATAATTATTCATGATGTCTTATCTATTGGATGCCTTGCTATCCTCCACATACATCCCTTATATCTAAAATTGGTCACCTAAGGGTAGATTCATAGTCTCCCATCACTATTCAAAGATACACATATTCAAATATAGGAATAACATCCAATTCATTTATGATTGTGTGTATCCATCCTTGGTATAATCCATCAAAGGGATCCCCATGTCCAATATTAGCACATTAATCAAGAAATATGTGAAGTTAATGGGAGATATATAGTTGTATCCATATTATGCATTGATAAAAATTAAAGGGATTTTGATCCAACCTTATAGGTTGCCTATCTATGTTCCCATCAAGTTGGCAGAGTAAGAAATTACATACCAAATTCTTAATGGTGTGGACAGAGTGTGCAAAGACAAGAGGAAAGGCCTGATCCATTCCTTTCCTTTAACCATTGGTAGAAATATGTTACAAAATTTGGATCAGGTGAGTATTATGGTGAGGCATAGTAATTATTTCAAATTACAACTTGATGAGATAAAGTTATTGGACCCTAATGGCATGGTCTCCACACACTTGAAATCTAAGAAATTATCTAAGCTAGTGTATGTTTACCAACTCGATGTCTATGATACCATATATATCAAAGTAAATAATTTTGACAAAATATTGGCTAGGCTTAAGGGACAACATTATACTTAAGCATAGACTAACTAGTAATGAGAAACCACTAAGTGACATATGGAAAATGGAAACTCTACAATACCATTTACTACATGGACCTTCAAGGACCACTCAAGAAAAACCAAAAGTTTAAGGGAAATAACCATTGGCACATATTACATAAGTTATTTATAAGGAAAATTTTGAAGAGATACCTAATGAGGGCCAATCATCTTCAGTCCCTTCTCAAAGACCAATATCTCTAGTTGAATACCTAGACATGATTGCCCTATATCCTAATGAGACATTGGAGGATTCCCTTAAGGTTCTAACTGAGGCTATGGCTCTGTTGAAGAGGAAGAGCATGTAAAATAATCATAAGCCCAAATAATAGAGGATGAGAAAGAAAAAGGGAAAGAAGTTACACTGGACCTAGTCCTAGTGGCCCTATTTAAGAAGAGAAAGGAAAAATTGGAAATGGTCCCAGTTGGATCAAAGAATCCAAAGTTAAATTTCACTCACCCAATGAATGAGGTAAACTTATTTAGTGAATACCCCATCCATGGACCCTTGATTAGTTCATCTATGAAAAAAAGAAGAAAATACCCACTTGGCACCACTCATAGGCCCTAACCAAGACTGTTAACATTGATGTACATGATGATATCAAGCCATGGATAAGGCATTTGATGAAGGAAGAGGAATAAATAAGAATCATGGTTACTATAGGGTTAAATAACAAGCATATAGATGCTCTAAGAGCATCAAGCAATACCTAGATGGAGGATCTTGGTCCTCTAAAGTACATTAAACCAACTACTACTATGCAATTCAATCTAAATACAACTATATTAGAGAGAGTGACAACTAGAAAATCCATGTTGGGGACTAATGAATTCACCTTTCAAAAGATTGAGCCATTTGTGGGCTTAACACCAGTTGAAGGTTAGAGACTTGGTGAGCACCCCAACCATGTAGAGGACATTGAATAACTGACTGAGACTCATTCAACTTAGGTTAGAGTAGGCATTATAGGCATTAAGATAAGAATATTCAACCTAGAGAAGGAAAACAAGGATTTGAATACAAAAGTTGTCTTATCAGTGCCTGAGGCAATGATCAAATTATTGGATGAATCCTTATATGATATGTTTGATGCATTGAAAGCAATAAAACTAAGGTAGAGTACATTAGCATAATATAAAATAGTGGCTAAGGGTATAATAGCCCAATGGAAAGCTCCATAGGATAAAATAATAGGGTTAATCAACATCAAAGTTGGAAGGTAGATTCATGGGTTTAAATCAATTAGCTTGGGACATTTGAATGAAATTCTAGGAATTATTGTTAAAAATATATAAAGTTTGAGTGCATGGTCACAATAAATAGAGACTCTTGAAAGATGATGAGGAGATAATTGGGATGATTGAACAACACCTTGGGACCATGTTGACTGATCCTACATAGCTTGCTGACACAAGAGATAAAAAGTAAAAATTGAGGCCATTATGGGGAAGCTAATAGTAGGTTCCTAGACATAATCCTCAATGAAACAGAAAGGATAACTAAGGCCAAAATCATTAAGGAAGCTATGGACAAGAATGATAGGGAGTTGAATGATCTAGCTGATAAGGAAGAAGAGTGTCTCTTAAGGCTAGCTACAAATTTGGGACTGATTAATGAGGATCATTAAAAGGCTATGAACATCCTTTAACAGTAATAAGCAAGTTGCTAGGTGTAGGGACCACTAACTAGCTAATTAATATTCCATTTTATAAAATATTTATAATATTTTGAAAGAGGAATATTCTTTTATAAAGGCATATGTTAGTTTATTGGCATATTTGCCTCTAAGTAAGTTTAGTTTAGAAATGCAAGCATATTTTATAACCTTGTAGAAAAAACAAAATTGTCCTTAATTCTTTTATATTTGTATCTTGTGACTGACTAGTATACTTCCTTATCATCCTATAAAAGGCAGTACTACCATTTTTTAAAGGAAGGGAATTTTAGTCAAAATTTGTACACTTTGAGTAGTTAATACAATCAATGAATTTTACAAAGATTGTCTAAGTTTTTTTTTGTTAATTTTTATATGGATTTTTGTCTCAATTTCTAGTCCTAAGTCTTAAACTTTAAATAGTTTCTATGAATTTTGAGTTACATCTTTGATTATAGGGTTGCTAATTTGTGCTTATGCTAGATTAGTTGAATGGTATTCAATTTGCTTCATTTTATTTGCTCTGTATTAGAATGTGCAAATGTTATTTGAGTGTGGTAGCAAATATTTAAAGTAAATTCACTTCTTACTTGTACTTTATATCATCCTTAGAGGTTTGCTTAGTGTGTAGTGAGATATGAGCTTATGTTATTTTGTACTATATACTGGTTAAATGTACACTTAGTTGTAATTGAAAATTTGTCAAAATGTTTGATTCTAAGATCAATAATCACTTATTCTCTTTTTGCCTTACCCTTCTCTTCTTCTTCTTCTTTTTAACTAGATCACTTTAGTTTAGATTTCATTATAAATGCCTATTTAGATTAGTCTGTAGTTTAATATTTGATCATAATTCGCTAGTATTAGCATATATATATATTTATATTTTTCAAAGATTTTGACCATGGTGGATCCTAACCATTAATTAATATAATTTTTTTGGAACAAGTTAAACATTGCTCTATCTCTATTTCACCATAGGTAACATAAGTTACCAAAACCTACTACTCATGCTCTAAATTCCTAGAATTCTAAAATGATAAGTGTTAGTTTAACACTAGGGACACCTATGATACATTTAGAGGCATCAAAAAAGCCCCTACAAATATCATATTGAGGTTGATAGACGGAGATCCACCTTGGAGGATCACTTGGACAATCTTACCCAACAAATCAACTCCCTTATATCCCAAGTCCATTGTAAAAACCAAATTCCCTCATTAACCATAATAGAAACTACAAATAATAATATTTACCTATTAAAAACAAAATCAAGTGAAATTCATAATTAAAATCCCTGAATGGATCCCTCCTTTTCCCAAGAGTAGAAGATGATGAGGGAAACTCTTCAAAAGATAGACCCTTGCACTTAGGCAATGCTATATATATATATATATATATATATATATATATATATATATATATATATATATATATATATACTTTTTCACGTCCCAATTAGACATGAGCATTCTATAGATACCTTTCTTGATACATTTTGAAGTTTAAAAATTTGATAAATATAAGGGGAGATAGGACCATCATGACCAAGTTCAAGATTTATATGTAGCATGACATGAGGTCACATATTATTATGCTTATCACTTAGCTAATGGGTCCATTACTACTTTTGAAGAACTAACAAAAAAAATTGTGAGACATTTCTAATTTAATATTAAACATGGAATTGATACTATAGAGGATTGATACAGAGATGGAAGGTGAAGAAGTGAGGGATACAGGTGGGGGTTCTAAGTGGCTCTCTCATCCGAGAGATCCCAAAGTTAATCAACCTATGGCTGGGTTGAACATGCAGGATAAGGAAATCGTCTATGTCAGCAAATGCTTCAAGCTTAATAAAGTCAATGGCTACCTACCATGTAGTCAGGGCCAACTGGTGCTGGTCATCTCCCCAGAGGTAGTGTAAGAATATGTGCAATACCTAACCTCACATGCATTGATTTGTAAGTTTCTTGGCATTCAAATTACTCTATCAGCCCTAGAAGCCTAGATTTGCTGCTCATGGTATGTGGAAGGTGATTTTGACATTATGCTGGCTGGTAATAGTTACTTTATGGTGAATTTCTCCTCCGTGTCTAACCAAAATTAGATCTTTAAGGGAGGGCATTATTTTTACGACTAGATTGGCCTTTTTATCAAGCCCTGGCATGTGGGGTTTAACTCAGCAAAGGATTTTCCATCCTGCATCCCTGTTTGGGTCTACCTATCGAGATTACCTCTAGAATTTTGGCACAAGGAGATCCTACGTTAGATTGCAGCCATGATTGGGACACCAGATGCAATATCACATCAATCACTAGACAAAAAGGTTATTCCCTATGCCCATATCTATGTTGATATTGATTTAAATAATCCTCTACCAAACTCTGTGGAAATTTACCTAAGCTCATCTTCTTGGATCCAATAACTAGACTATGAATCCATTCCCTTTCGCTACCAAATTTGTCATGTGTATCAAAATTTACATTTCCAATGCCCTCAGGCTGTCAGAGACAGTGGCACTTAGGGAGGGTCTTTTGGCCCATGACTGGCCAAGGATGGTATGGGGTTTAGACAATCAAGTTATAATGGAACTAGAAATACTTAGTTTGACACTACTGTAAAAGGGAAATCTCATTTGAATACTTCAAGTTTGGGGCAAGGCCCACCCATTTCAACTAGTCATGATAGGGATGGATTTATCCGAGTCTAAATTTGTGCTAAGGGAAGAGGACAAAAGTGTCAGCATTTAGACTGACAGGTGAACCCAGGTTTCAACCAGTTCAAAACTCTTGATAGCATGCTTATAAAGGATGGCATTCCTAGAGCAGACTAGTGTAGGAAGCCTACGTCAAAGGGGAGGAGTCTTTCTCTTGACAGAGTCCAAGATTATGTTGTTCAGCAGACCCCAGAGCCTCCTCTTAGCCCTGAGTCTTGGGCCCTTATGCTTCCTCTTGCTTCATAGGACAAGGATGTTCACTGGATAGATTTAGTCAAAGAAGCAAGTGATTCTAGTAGAGAAAAAGGATCCTTTGTTGTGCTGGGTCTGATGTAGAGACCTTTTAAGAAAGCTTCCCTTTCTACTCCCTCCAGAGATGGACACACGAAGGATCAGGACAAAATTGAACTTACAAGTGACTTATTGGTAGAGTCAAGGGTTGTCAGCCCTTGGATGAACACTTTCCTCACTCTACTCGATTATTCTTTCATGGAATGTGAGGGGGTTGAATAGCATCCCCAGACAAAAGGCTATGCACAAATTGCTGATTAAACATTTCCCAGATATTCTTTGTATTCAAGAGACTAAGCTCTCTATGGATTCCATGTTTACTTGCGCTCCTAATAGTTGGCTCCATGGCCAATGCCAGTGCATTGGCACCTTGGGGACCTCTGGTGGTCTAGCTATGTGTTGGGATCCTAGGAAATTTATGCCTCTCCACTAGATATCCTGTCACTCGACTCTCTCAGTGGTGGCTTCTTCTCATGAGAATGGCAAACTGATCCTGGTAACTAATGTTTTTGCACCTATTGACTCCCTTAGGTAGCTCAAGCTCTGGGAACATATTCAACATGTTAAAAGTTGCCATCCTTTCTTGCCATGGGTTGTGGCTAGTGATTTCAACTCTGTGCTTAGCTTGGAGGAGAAGAGGGGTAGCCTGGCCCATTTGGGGCCTTCCTCTGAGCTTCTTCAACAAAATATAAATCTCTTACACATCTCAGATGTTAAACCCCTTAATGGGATATTTACCTGGAACAATAGAAGGATTGGGGAAGCTGCCATCTCTGAGTGCCTAGATAGGTTCCTAGTTTCTTATTTTTGGCTTTCTAGCTCCATCTATCTCTCTTCTAAAATTCTTGATTGGAGAGGCTCTGACAGTTGGCCCATCAAGTTGTCTACTAGTTATATTTTTGTCCCTAAGAAGCCTCCATTTATGTTTTAGCTGATGTGGCTTTGTGATTCCTCACTCCATGATCTAATGGCCCATTGGTGGAGACATGGAGGCCTTGCTTATGGCACTACTATGTATGCCTTCTCTAAAAAACTGCAGTGTGTCAAATAGAAGTTAAAATATTAGAATAGGAATAGCTTTGGTAATCTCCAGTCCATGAGGAATAAGGTGCAAGATCGGTTGGATGACATTACCAAGTAGATTCGAGATCATGGCTTGTTTGAAACCCTTAGCATTGCTGAATCTAAAGCTTCTGTTGATCTAGCTGAGTGGGATCTTCATGAAGAAATTTACTGGAAGTAGAAGGCTCACATAGATTGGCTCCAAGAAGGGGACAAGAATACTGATTTCTTCCATAAGTTAGTGCAAGCTCACTGTAATGGGAACTTCATCTCCTCTCTTGTTACTTCATATGGGACACGTTTGACCTCTTCCCAAGCTATATCCAAAGAAGCTATTTAGTTTTACTCGGCTCTCTTTTCAAATGAACAACTCCTAGCTGAGGTAGTAGAGGACACTGTGTTATCCTGTATTCCCTCTGTTGTGGCATTGGAACTGAATGAGTCTCTTATGCAGCCAATTAGGTTGGTAGAATTGGAGGGAGTAGTCTTCAGCCTATGCAATGGCAAAGCCTTGGGGCCAGATGGATTTCCTACTAAATTCTTTTAGGACTTCTAGGATATCATTAGTCACAATCTTTTGGATGTGATTCAGGAATCTTATGCCAACAAAGAAATGGTTAGGGCTTTGAATGCTACCTTCCTAGTCCTTATTCTGAAGAAGGAACATGCAAACTAGCTAGATTTTTTTAGGCCCATTACTCTTTACAATGTGGTCTATAAAATCATTACTAAGCTTCTGGCGGAGAGGCTCAAAGTTTGTCTTCCCATGGTTATTTCTGAGGAACAAGGGGCTTTTGTGGAAGGCAGACAAATTTTGGATGGAGTGCTCATTACCTCGAAAGCTATTCACTTTATGAGTATCTCCCATGAATGTGCCATGGTCATTAAGCTTGACATGGCTAAGGCTTATGATAGAGTCAGTTGGTGCTTCTTGCACAAGGTTCTTTTGGCTTTTGGTTTCAATTAGGATTAGGTGTAGTGGGTTCTGAGTTATGTGACTACTCCTTCCTTCTCAGTCCTTGTCAATGGTGAACCCTCAGAGCTTTTTGGTGCTTCTAGAGGCCTTCACCAAGGAGATATACTCTCCCCATATTTGTTTATCATTCTAATGGAGGGACTTGGCCGACTTATCAAGTCTTGTGTTTCTCAGAATATGCTTCAGTGCTGGAAATGGGGGGTTGGATTGCCCACCTTAACCCACCTCCAATTTGTTGATGACATAGCCCTTGCTGGGAGAGCTAGAATTTGTGAAGCTAAGGAATTTTAGCTCACCCTAGATACTTATATGGCTGTCTCTAGACAAAAAGTTAATGATCAAAAGTCTTTTATTTTCTTTTTCAACACTCCTAAGCCGATCCAACGGAGGATTGCTACTATCCTAAGGTTTTAGACACAATCTCTCCCTCTTACTTACCTAAGAGTGCCTATTATGGTGGGAAGACAACCAAGGTTGTTTTGGTAGAACATTCTTGACAAGCTAAGGAAAAAATTTAATCACTAGATGCATAGGTGGCTCTCTACTGCCGATAGGGTAATACTTTTGCAATCCATGATTCAAACCCTTTCCATATACAGAAGTATGGTGCAGGCTGCCCCGATGTATTTTCTTAAGGAATTTGATGCCCTCTCATGCCAATTTCTTTGGAGTAGTAACCTACAAAATACCAAATGGAGCCTCATAAAGTGGGATATTGTGTGCCAGCCAAAGAAGGAAGGGGGTCTCAGTCTTCATTATGCTATCTTGTGCAGTCAAGCTCTTACAGCCAAACTCTATTGGTGTTGGTGTTCTAGTCCATCTTAGTTATGGGCCCATATCCTATCATTCAAGTATTACCCTAGTGTTGACCCTTCAGACATTTCCAAGCTGCCACTGGAGGGAAGAGGGTCTATGGTGTGGAACACCCTCAAGCTTGGTGCTCAGCTGGTGAAATGCAGTCTCTTCTAGATTTACAATAGTGGAATTGTGGCCCTCTTTTAGAGTGACTCCTGGGATGGATCTCCTCCTCTCTTATCCTCCCATCCACACTTGCAACCTCTTAGTGAGTATTTCCTTACAGCTGGTTGGAATATAATGGATCATTATAAGTAGGCCTTCAACTTAGGCATGGCTATGGATTTCTGATGGAAGAGTTCTTTAGACTAGCCACCAGGAGGCTCAATGAGGGATCACACAGAATTATCCTAGATTCTAGCCTCTGGGGGATGTAGCTCCTTGCAAGGGTGCAATGTCTTGGCCTGGGGGTGATCCTTCTGGGAAGTACTCTATTTCTTTTGAGTATCTGGCTTTGACAAAGCTAGTTTATGGCATCATGGAGACCTCTTGGGTGAAGAAAGTCTAGAACTAATTTTCATGGCCTAAGTGTAACTTCTTTCTCTAGGTTTTGGCTTACAATAGGGGTCTTACTTTAGATAACCTTTGCAAATATGGCTTCTAGGGGCCCTCCATATGCAGTTTATGCTATAATAGTGAAGAGACTATCTCTCACCTATTCTTCTAGTGCTCTTTTACCAAGAAAATTTGGCACCTCTGGTGGGAGGTGTGGGCCTATTTATGCTGGCATGCTTCTTCTTTGGCTAAATTCTAGGATCAGCTGGGCCTCCCTCCTTTGAAGGCTTCTGTCCTTCAGGTGGCTTGGGCCATAGGCCCATCCTTTATCCTATGGCATATTTGTCTAGAGAGGAATAGGAGAATATTTCAAGATGTGTGCTTAGACCTCAGGCTCTTATGGGGGAGAATTATTAAGATGCTTCAGGAAACTCTCCAAGTGAAGTGCAACATGGTAGTGGGTCTAAACACTGATGATGTAGCCATTTTCTCATGGTTCTCCTTTGCTCTCCCCAGCTCTAGTCCTGATGATCCTCCCACCTGCTCGGTGGGTGGTACTTACCAACAGCCGCTTCTTGTTAATCACATAGGGTGATGGACTCCCCCTATGATTGGGGTGCTAAAAATTAATACCAATGGCTCCTCACAGGGGAATCCTAGGATGGTGGGCACTAGGGGAATTGGGAGGGACAGCATTGGTGATATCTAGTTTTGATTTTCTATCTACAAGGGGCTCCACACTAATAACCTTATGGAAGGCATAGATATCTTGGATGCAGTGCAACAGTGTTGCCAACATGGCTAGCACAGAATCATCTATGAGTCAGACTCACAAGTGGTGGTCAACTTATTGAACAAAAAGAACTCTGGGACTACAGATTAGCATCTGACCATGATTGTTCACAGATCCTTCAACTATGCACCTCCTTGTAGTCGATATCTTTCAAGCATATTCCTCACGAGTGGAATGTCATTGCTGATAGCTTGGCCAAATGGGCCTCTGATCAAGGTCTAGACTGGAACATTTTTGATCATACGATGCTTCCCCTAAATTTTTTTCAAAAGCTGGTTTAACTTGTTGACCAAGATAAAGCTCTGTAATTCTCTTGTTTCTTGTTCCATTTTTCAATAAAATTTTTACCCCTCTTTTAGTAAAATATTGAACATGGAATTTATATAAGTGATATCTACAATACCAAATAAAGGAGTGGAAAGAGTCTCACATATTCTTGACAATGGCGGTGGATCCTATATATTCACTTCCACTATACTATACCCAAAAAAGAGTTGGCTAAGATCTTCATTGATTATCTAAATGTTGAATTGAAATATCAATTGAAATTACAATGTCCTAAAGTATTTGATGAGATCATAGAAAATGATATCTAGATATGAAAATCACTTATTGAAAGGGGAAAAAAATTCATATACCTAGAATGATCAAAATCAAAATCAAGATAATGTTTTATTAGATAAACCAAAAGTCTTTAGTAAGAATAAGAATATAGTTAGGGATGGTGTTACTTATTCAAAACATGTAAAAATAATACAAAAATCTTCCCCTACTACCAAAATTCATAATATATCCAAAATTATTATACCAAAAGGAAAACCAAGGCCTAGAGTGGGGAAACATCATTTCACTAGTTTTGGTATACCCTTCGAAACAGAATTGAAAAAGTTAATTGCTACCAATATGAAAACTCTCCTAGAGATTAGACCCTTGGATGATAATAATATATGCCCTAACTAGTACCATGAAGATGAGTTTTGTCATTACCATCAAGTCAAAAGGCAATTAAGACATTTCATCCAAGACTTGATAGAAAAAGGGGAGATGGGATTAAATGATAAAGTCAAACAAACCAATTTAAAAATTAGTGATTGGGGGTATATCAGGACCCTCTACCAAAGCATGACCAAAAACAAATGAAAACACTAAGGGATCAGGGTCAATCCTCTAGATCCAAAAAAATTGATTACCATTCCATCCCATATCACTACATTAACACAATCAAAATCAAAGTCCCCCAAAAGTATATAAATCTATTATCCCTTATCCTTTAAATTAATAGGGCCATTCCTAATTGTTTGGTTGCTACCAGATGTGGAAAAATAATAGTTCTTAGATTGCCCCCAAAATATCCACCCACTTATTCATATCAGAAAATCACCATCCCTAAGAAACCTTCAAATTATTTTGATAAGACATGGTATTATTAAATAGCTCAAGAATACCCCTACATAAATCTCCCTTATGGATCCTCTCAAAACTTATGTTATAAATTAGGAGATATTAAATTAAGTCCTACATAAATTCAAAGTTTTTAGGGATATTGATAGAAATTAATTTCAATATTTGGTGGGTCACTTATCTCCATCATAATACATCACCTTTATTGCCTATAACATGCCACAAATAGGCCATTACCACAATTATCCATTATTCATTAAAATCTTCATCACAAACCACAAAATCTTATGGGTTCTTCTAGATGGAGTATCAGCCATAAATTTTTGCAATATTCAGTTTCTTAAGAATTTGGGGTACTCATAATCTTCACAAGGGCCTACTCTAATCATGATAAAGGCTTATTATGATAATGAAAGGTCATCTTCTATAACAATATATCTTCCCATAGTTGTGGGGCATGTAGTCTACCAAACATTAATCCATGTAGTATATTTATATCTCCTTTATAAAATACTTTTAGGATGACCTTGGGTTTATGAGATAAGAGTGGAACCCTCCACCCTTCATTAAGGCCTCAAATTCCCACATTCAAGAATGGAGGTTACCATCCCAAGTGAAATTGAACAATTTATTAGCTATAAAATGGAATAATCAAATCATTATATTTATTTTTTAAGTACCCAAATTTTGTCTTATAATCCAAAAGATATGAAATATGTACACCTTGATAGTATATCACCCACCTCATTTAAGTCATTAGAAATCACTCACCTAAAAATTATCTCCAAGGGGTTGGGGAATATGAGTACAAAAATATTTTTTTAGGAGACCTTCCGCTATCCCCACATAGTTATGGGTCCCTAACTATGAGTAAAAATAATCCTATTATCTATCATTTTGGGCCAGCTACCTTTACTAGCATAGAAATGTTATCAAAAGAATATTTAGAGGATCTTGACAATTCTTAGATTATTCATGAATATGTGGCCCTATATTTTTAAAATGAAAAATATCCCCAATTATATAAAATGATTTAAAATATTAATTACAAGAGTAGAGGACTAGTTTGAGAGGAAAAAGTAAGGATGGAACCTGTTGGTGTCCAAGAACATCTAAGACAACTTGGCCTAGGGTATAAATCACTATGAATTGACCTCAAATCTATCACCTTAGATAATCATTTGATTCTTAAAGAGTCTACCTCTAATAAATAAGGTGAGACATGTTCCAGTTATATCCCCTATGAAGACCTAGCTACCACAAACCCATTCTCTAACACTATCATTTCCACTATCAATATCTTCATCCGCTACCCTGAACTAATAGATTGGGATCAAAGGAAAAAAACCATCCTTTGATATTATTCAAAGTGATGAAGCTATTATTGAATACATGGAAGCCCAAAATTTTATGCCATCAGGGGATCAAAAAATGGGATTCACTATTAATTTAAATGAGTCTTCCTATTTTGGAGAATAACATGAGTCATTAGACCAAATAGAAGAGAAGGAATATGGTGAAGCTGATCATTCTCTAGATATAAAAGAATATTGTAAAAAACTAATGAAAAATAGTTTTATCAAGAGTTGTGCATAGAGATCCTAGTTGATTTTATTTCAAAAGAAGATGTACCACCACCCCCAACATATATTCAATATCAGTCACCTTTCGTAATTGATGAGGTCATAGAAGTTAATATTATAACTGAATAAAATAATTAAATAATCAAATTGGAGGAAATCCTTATCACTAAAGAAAAATAAATTCTTATATATATTCTCAAAAAAATTATATATATTTACATGGAGATACTCTGACATGCATGGATTAGATCCTACTTTGGTAGTGTATCACTTAGTAGTGAATTGAAATGTTAAACCATTTGAACATAAGCTTTGAAATATGCACCCAAAGTAATATTATTGGTCAAGGAAGAGTTAAAAATTTCTTGGAAATATAATTTATTCAGCCAATAGATTATTTTTAATGGATCTCTAATATCATGCGCATCACAATACCACAAGGAGAGATATGGATTTGTACTAAATTTTGAGATATAAATAAGGCATGTCCAAAATATGAATTTCCATTAATAAATATTAACATGATTGTGGAATCCATAGTAGGATACAAAATGCTCCCCCTCATGGATGGATTTTTTGGGAATAATCTAATCAAAATCACTCTAGAATATCATCATAAAACTAGATTCATTACTCCATGGGGGAATTTATGCTATAAATGAATTCCTTTTGGAATGAAAAACATTGGAAAAACCTACCAAAGAACTATGATAGTCATCTTCCATTACATGATGCAAAATACTATGGATAATTACGTGGATGACATCTTAGGAAAGTATAATCTAATAATAGAACATCTAACCACCCTCAGACAAATCTTTAAGAGGATCATAGAATATAAATTGAGACTAAATCCCAAGAAATGTGTGTTTAGGGTCACTTCAGGGAAACTCTTAAGATTCATAATCTCTGAACAAGGAATTGAATTAGATCCCACTAAGGTAGAATCCATTATTTAAATTCCTCCACCTAAAAACTTGAAGCAACTATAGAGCCTTCAAGGGAAATTATAAGCCATTCATTGATTCATCTCTCAGTTGATAGATAAGTTCCATCCATTTACTCATTTATTAAAGAAAGGAGTTCAATTTGATTATAATATAGAATGTCAAAAGATATTTGGTAACTTGAAATAGTATCTATTGAACCCTTTAGTAATCTCACCACCAATATTAGAAAATCCATTTCTTTTTTATATATCTACTACACAATGTGTTATAAGGGCTCTCTTATCTCAACATAATGATGAAGGAAAGCACTAAGCTATATATTATATAATTTGAACACTTATATCATATGATCTCAATTATAACCCTATAGAAAAAGCATGCTTGGTTGTGTTATTTACTTCATAAACACTCAAACATTATATGCTAAACAACCAAGCTAATCTAATCACAAAAGTTTATCCTCTTAAATACATGTTAACCATATCTACCCTAATAAGAAGAATATCCAAGTGGATTATGTTGTTAAGTGAATTTGACATTAAGTATGTGAATCAAAAAATCCATTAAGGGGAAAATTATTATGGATTGACTGGAAATAACACCCATAACAGACATGGAACCATTGATAATAGCCATTTGTGATGAGTGCATATTGACAACTGAGGAATCACCTAGATGCAAATTATATTTTGATGGATCCTTTAACAAGAATGGGTCAAGAGTAGGAACCATTTTTCTAAAACCACAAGGACATATATTCCCCAAATCTTTTTGAATATTCTTCCCATGCATCAATAGCATCACTAAATTTTATGCATTAATTGTTAGGTTACATCCTACCATCTAGTGGAATAGTGAACATCTTTAGGTCCTCAAGGATTCTTAGTTGATTATAAAATAAGTCAATGAATAGTTATAAAACAAGGATGAGAGTTTACTTACCTACAATCAAATGGTTATTAAATTAAAGTAAAAAAATAGTTTATAACTTTTAAGCAAGTGCTAATAAGGAGTAACAAAGATGAAGATGTAATTGCCACTATTCGGTCTCTAATAGATCTCCCAAAAGACATCCTTGAAGGTAATTTTATAGTTTAATTATTATTCCCTTCACACCAACCTTTGAATCATTGTAAAATATATGTAGTACCTAATCCAAATAAACCAATGTACCATGATATATATACTTACCTCCACAAAAATAGCCACCTACCAAACCTCAATTGTCATTAATGCAAAACCTTCATCCAATACACATTCCATTACACCATAATTGGTAGTATGCTCTATCAATAATGTTATAATGGGACCTTATTAATATTATTGAACTTAGAGGATGCCCTTATTGCAATCAAATAGGTTCATGATAGTATTTATGGAAGCCATGTCAGTGGAATGGCCATATCTAAGAGGTTTCTCCAGAATAGAAACTATTGGACAACCATGAATCATGATGCTTATTAGTATATGCACAAATGTGTAACCTATCAAAAATAGTTAAATATGATACATGCCTTAGACCAAGAGATTTAAAATATAATTATCCCATGGCCTTTATTAGTATGTGAATTATATCTTATTGGAAAGATTAATCCTATCTCATCAAATGGGCACAAGTTCGTTATCACAACCACAAAGTATTTCACTAAATGGGTAGAAGCTATACCAGTCATATACACCAAACACCTTTAACTATCCAATTTTATTTTGGATTAAATCATTTTCCATTTTAGAATCCCATATAATATCATATCAGATAATTGAAAATCTTTTAAGAATTAGGAAGTGGAAGACCTATGTAATCTATATCATAATGAACAACATTTCTCCACACCCTACTACCCCTAGGGTAATGGACAAGTAACAAAAATAAACAAAACACTTATAAAAATACTCAAGAAGATTTCTAATGATGTTGGAATAAACTAGAAATCTATAGGTATATCCTACACTTTGGTCATATATAAACAATTTTTTGAATGTTAACTAGGGCCACTCCATACTCTTTGGTATATGGAACAGAAGAAATCTTGCCAGTCAAAGTTGAACTCCCCTCATTATGTATACCATTATAGGGCATGATAAAAAACAATAAATATAAAAATTAATGGATAATAAAAATATAATTATTGGATGAGAAACATCAGAATAACCTTGATCACCTCAAGGCATATCAAAATATGTTCAAAGGCCAATATCATAAGAAAATCTAGTCTTGAGAATTAAATTTTTTTGACCTAGTCCTTAAGGAAAATTATAAAAATACCAATGATAAACATGAAAAAGGGTAAATTTGAAGAAAATTAGTTAGGGCCTTATGTTATTATTATAAAATTTAGGTCTAAGGCATATAAATTGGCCACTCTAGATGGATATTAACTTGATGAGCTAATGAATGTTATGCATCTTAAATAATTCTATACCTAGAGGTCCTGAAAAATATGATCCTCTATCTATAAGAGCCCATGCTTGGGGGAAATCCTACCTATCATCACTTCACTTCCCTACTAATCTCCTATCATTATGTCATCCCATCTTGACCACTCGCCTCCCATATGACCTGAATCTCAGTGGTGGGTCTAAGATATATGCTTTGTAAATAAGGAGATATGAGTCTAAAAATGGTGTAGATTAATGCTAAAAATACAAAGGGGATACATGTTGAATATTCATCTAAAATATCTAATCCACTTAGACATCAATATTTCCTTTTAATATCCAAATCCCAAATAAAAAATTGATTCTCCCATATGGCACTTCTTCCTAGTAGCTTCAATCACACCAACTTTACTCATCTTTGTTCATTATC
>JARHVA010005359.1:452500-575000 GCA_037957365.1 Torreya grandis | reverse complement strand
CCTCATCCCTAGTCCATCAACTACCAATAACTCTGCCTCTCATTGACTCAATCAGGCCAAAATCTAACCTATTTAGCCTTATAAGGTCATTATATATGCATATTTGGATGAAATCTATCCCAATAACATTGTTAAGAAAGCTAATAATAGGCCCATCTACATGTCCCAGTACATTATCTACCACTACAAATCTTCCACTTATAGGCAATATTTATCTCTCTCCTTAGTAATCACAACTACCTCAACCACCCACACCCTCACCTCCTAATGAATATTATCAATCTATGTCTGATATAATACAGTAATAAGTGTCCTATAAGGCCCCACAACATTAAGACCTATCCTTCCTAGACCTTGTCACCTCTACCCACACCTTAATCACCCTCAGATACTCCTTGATCAGCTCCACCCACACCTTAATCACCCCTAGATACTTCCCAATCACCCTTGGCTACACCATGATCACCCCCATAAGTAACCATCAAATAATGATCATTCCTACCATGTCCATCAACTCTCTATCTCTTGTGACCTATTTTTGTGGCCTATATACTTGTTATCTCCTTAATCGTGCCTATGCCTATAAAAACCTCCACATTTATCCTCTCCTCATAGCCCATTATACTATCATCAAAATTATATGTGGGCATATATATTTACCACCATCTTTTATAATTCATTTTCACTATAGGATCTAATACAGCTATTTGATATTCCCATACCACATGAACTATGTCATAATAATAAACCTATGCTAGAGTCTTGTTAAATGTATGCCCCCATTGAGGTATGTCTTTCTCACTCCTAAAAATTAAATTATCATCTCCTAGGACATCCTAATTAACATCTAAACTATCTATACACTCTATTAGTATGATATCTCTCTATGATTTAATCTCATCACCCTATCAAATAACACCATTTTAGCATATATAGATAATAATCTGCATCTTCTACCCACCCCCCACTGCACCTACCTATATGGCATCCAAGTAATAGAGTCCTTAATCAAACTATTTAATGCCTATATATAAGACCTCATGTCACCTACATGATCTCTATGTACCCCCATAGTTATATACCATCCAAACACCAATGGATTATTAGGATCATGAATTGATCACATGCCTAATGACCCTCTTGATCACCACATGCTCCCAACACCATATATATAACAATAAGGAGGATCTAAATCTCACCGACCGACCATATATTACCCCTTATGAAGCTTCTTATGCAAGTGGCCTAACATAATAGGTACCCATGCAAATAATCAATACTTTTTTACCATGTATGCCAACTACATTCCCTAAACCCAAAATGAAATTATAGATTGATCTTAATCTACAAATAATATACTAGTCACAAGAGACATGTATACTAGGGTTAACATGTCAATGGTCCCCATCTTTGAAGGCCCTATCAATGTTAATCCATGAATCACAAACCCTGACCTAAAGAATTTCTACACAATAATTTCATAGTCACACTGTTAAGAATAAAAAACACAAAGTAATATTAATGAAATAATGATAGAATTAAAATGTAGAAAACACAATACAAGATAGACATTGATTTAATGTGGTTCACCCAATATGGGCTACATCCACATAGAAATAGCCAGTTCTTCTCTCTAATTTAGTCCAACAAAATGAAGGGATAAAACCTACAATACATCCACTTCAATGTCCTCTTCACTCACACATAGTGTGCTACCATAATTACAAATGCCATCATATCAAAAAGAGGGTTACATATCGTTAAAAATGCACAAACATAGTTTATACCATTAGATATGCAATCTAATAGTGAAATGGTCCAAATTTACTATGAAATTTAAAATATTTTATGAAATTTCATCACCCCCCTAGGATCCCCATGATGGACCATAGTGGGGGACATTGCTCCCCTATACCCCCCCCATCAAGAACTAAGAATTATAATAAGATTAGGCTCCATCATCCAACACACACTTAATGTTCATGATCTACAATATATCACATCTCCCCTCATAGGTAATAAAAAAATCTACCACATGTCCTTTGAATTAAATACCATCTCTCCTATGATGAAGTGGAAAGTACTCATCTTAAAATGCCATCACTCCACCAATACCATGATAAGTGATCGATCTATCCTAATGAAAGGCATAGTGGTGATATAATATAGACCATACATATATATATCACAAACCATAATCACCTAGTTTTAAGTGAGCCATCTTGTGCAAAACTAGTGGATGCTATAGTCTAAATGCCAACACACCCTAAATCCTCCTGCACTATAAAACCTATTAGCATGTAATCACTACAAAATTATACTTTAATTTGACTCTTTATTATACTATACCCCTTCCTACACCCTACCTTACCTATCTACCCATATACATATTGCCTTTTTATCCCCTTACCTAACTAATCCTAACACTAGTCTTTATAAAAATCACTTCTTGCTCCTAACCCTAATTTATGATTTCATAAAATCTCTTCTTGACTCTTGTGGTTTTGCTAAAAAAAAGTCACCACCTACATATTTTTGAAACAATGGGTTAGCCATCATGGTATTATAAAACCACAAGTCACTCCATGTAGTATTGCAAAACCACAATTCACCAATCATAATTTTCCAAAACTATAAATCACTATAAACAAATTTGTAAAACTATAGGTAATGAGTGAATTATTTAGATTATTTGTGTAAAGAAACAACTAGGGGCAATGCCCTAAGTTTTGATTTTTCATTTTTTTATTTTTCCCATAATTAATTCCATAATATATACACTAAAAAAATGACAAGATACGATGGGGTACTTACCACTAGCCCTACCTTCACTAGTCTCTAGAACTCACAAACTCTCTCTCCATGATGGGAGGCATGAGGGATGTGATCCATTGTATTTATGTCTATATCATAAGATAACAAAATCAAAGAGTTAAAATGACTTATTTTTACATCTAATTTTCTATTTTAGCCCCCATTAATCATATTCTTTTCCCCCCTTCACCTTATTTAATCTATATTAACCGTACCTTCCTTCCCAAAAAATTAATTTTGATTCATGTATCTATTTATCCATCCTTTAATCATATTTAATCATGTTTCTAATAAATATTATTCATCCCAAAAGACATTTTAATCATTTTTTTGGGTATAGTCTTCCATCTCTTCATTCCCTATCTAACATCCTGAGTACAAACTACATTGGCTTGAGGTCTCTTCAGACTATGTAGGTAACACTGTACCACATCATAGTTCCAAAGGATAATTCAGACACTATCATATCCAATCCTCTCATGTTCACTTTAATATATTAAATTATGGTGAGTTATGATCATTGTATCAAATCTTTATATTATCACAAATCACTTATCTCTTTTTATCGACCTACAGCTCCCCCTTGCATGTGTCCTTATTTGGGAAAAATTAATAGATCATAAACTTATCTATACCAATTTATCAATTCCATAAACATCTATCATTATCTTAGTATTATTCATCTTATCTCATACATATGATCTCTTCTCTCCTTGACATTGGTATGTGCCTAGGACTTGTCTTAGTAGGATAATCATCATAAATAAGGTGAGATACCCCTTAGGACCAGTATTATACCTAAAACTTTATTTTATCACATTTATTTTTATGGAATATTATCACTCATATCTCAATTATCATCTAAGGCATCCAAACCCCTCATCATCTTGATTATATACCCACATCAGGATCTCTTTTTAAGTGGTAATCTAATTCATTCCTCCCTATATTCCCCCTTGAGGGGGCATCAAGAAACCTCATTTTTAATAATTCATCCATGAAATGGTTTTTATTTTAAATTCCATTACTCTCCACTTCATCACTCATATTTTACTTTCAAAAAGGAGGAAAATGTATACTCTTAAATCTACTCACCTTAAGTATTTCATTAATCCCACTATTTATCACAATTAATCCCATAAATATAATCTAATTAATTAATTAAATCCCATTCCCCATTATATATTTCATATATCATGATAACCTTATAACATCCACCATGATATAATAATCCCTTAATTATCCTACAAGCATCCCATTAAAGCACTAACCCCACCTTACTTATTAACCACTTGCCCCACTTACTAACTTAAAACTCAAAATATTCTACCAACCCCCTAGACAGCCTATCCATAGCTTCTCCTACACATATAGATCCTTAAACCTCCCTAAAACCCCTAAAATAATCCATATTAATAATTAGTCAAATATATAAGCCTCTAAAATATAGAGTCTTCTCTAAATTTCTATAATTCTTTAAAGCTAGAAAGTTCTTATGAATTTAAAATTCATTTAAATCATCTCCCACCACCCTATAAATGACCAAGCATGGATCTTGGTTGAAATTAAATTGAAATCTTGAAACTTGAATTAATATATCTAAGGTTTATTATGGTTTATATTCTCATTACACACATTATCCTTGCATCCAAGAAGCCATTTACCCTTTCATGCTCACTTGAGATATTGAAGCCTCAATTATTAATCAATCCAACAAGCTAGTCAATAATCTTTGGAGTATCCATTTGAAGATATTTGAGGGAATACAAAAGAAGAAAGATGATGGTAAGAGTCTTATTATAATTTTTGATTGCTTTTATATTCTTTATCTTTGATGTTTTTGTAATTTTTGGGTTAAGTTTTTATATATAATATTTTAAATCCATAACTCAAAGTTTACTAGCATACATGAACACTATAAGAGAATTAGTCAACATTAACTTTTATTTACAAAGATATAATACACCATTCAATAATCCAGGTAAAAATTCATACCCTCAACCAATAGATTACCTAAGATGATTATTTTTGAGGCAGCCTTACCTAACTAGTGTAAGGTCCCCAACACACTCAACATGGAAAACTGGACTATACATTTTTTTTTTTTTTTTGCAATATTTTTAAGGGATATGAAAATATATGAGATGGTCCCAAATCAATTGGATTCATCCATATTTGTTGCATCTAATACTTTTAATATATCCATGGTATTTGAAACCTATGATTTTTCATTCCTAGTTGAGGATGAAAATGAACTAGAAGACAATGTAAACAAAAGTCATGCCTTTTAGTAATATCAGAGGAATAAATATAATATAAGAAATAAGAATAAAAAACCTATTATAACTTACACACCTCCAAACAATAATGTAACCACTCCCCATAATCCACATGCTAATAACAATCCACCTCCTTGTATATGGAATGATTATTAGCATCAAGGTGATATAAACACTAATAATGGATATAATATAATTGAGGATATGAATAAAATCAAATCTAACATTAATATTCATGGGATAACTCAAATCATAAAATAAAGAGAGATTTTACTTAAATCTTTGACTACTAATCCATCTAATAAAAAATCAAAAGATACACATATAAATATGGTTATATACAAAGACAACCCTAAGGTTCTACCCTTCCTATTAAATGGTATAATATTTTTGGGAAACATGCATAATTGTCTAGTTGACTCATGTGCCTCAACTACTATGATGGCCAGGGGATATGTAAAAGACTAGGGTTGACCCAAGATAAGTCCAAAAGATTAATTCTATAGTTAGTTAAATATTCAATCCTAGTTGTTAAAGATTTTATAAATGTTCACATGTAAAACCACATCTCCAATAGTATATTGACATCTTAGTAGTTGAAACCCTTGAGGTTTATGGTTTAATATTAAGTTATGACTAGTTAAAAATATTGAATTGATACATGGATATTAATTTTTGACACATGTGTTTACCCTAGAAAGGAGTATCCAAACAAATTATGGATAATAGAGAATTAAAAATGAAGCATATTATCATACAATATAAATCCAAAAATGAGAGAATTAGAACTGGTTGTTAAAGAGATTTGTAATTGATACCAGTGAAAATTATCATATGTTAAGAAATATAAACACAAAGGTTAGGATTTGATTGAGTCACTTTAGGATTTTAATATAAAATCAGTTCCTAGGTGTCAAAATCAAGCAATTAATTCCTTGGCTTCTTTTGTAGCCAATTTAGTTCCACTCCAAGAATTGAAAATGTAGAAATTATTTGTGATACTAGTGCCTATCCTTCAATTTTTGATAATGTTAATCACTTTAAATTATTTGATGATGACCAATAGATTATTTAGTTCATGGGAAATTTTGATGCCTTTAAGTCTAAAATTATTGATGAGAAGTATTTTGACCCCATGAGTAAATAATTTTTTTTTTTTTGGGTATCCTCAAATTGAAATAGAATAATATACCCAAAGGAATGGTATCCTTGGAATGGTTATTTGATATAGATCACAAATCTGAGAAATAGATGCAATCTAAGACTAATGAATTTGATTTTATGAAGGTAAACATGGGGGAAAATGAACACCCATAGAGAGTTAACATTGGACTGAGTTATATATAAAAATAGAATCAAAAGATGATGGATTTACTAAAAATATATGAAGATGTGGTCTCTTGGACTTATGAATAAAAAATGTCTTTGACCTTAGGGTTTTCACACACACTATACCACTGAAATAATAGCATAGACATTTTACGTAAAGATAAAACCTAATCAATCCTATTGTAGAGCCTCTTATTTTGAAATAATTCTATAAATTATTAGAAGCCAAAATTATATTTTCCATCGATCATTTAACCTAGGTAGCCAACTTAGTCACTATACAAAATTAAAATGGGGAAATTAGTCTATGTGTAGTTTTCTATAACATCAACCAAGATTTATAAAAAGGACAATATCCCTTAGCCTCCCTAGATATATTAATTTAGATAGTTAGTGGGTAGAGATGATTTCCTTTATATATGATTTCTTAGGTTATATCTTTATTGGTATAAAATGTTGATGGAATGAATATTGCCTTCACTAAAAAGTGGGGAGATTTTGAATACAAAAGAATGCCATTTGGACTAATCAATATAATTGCTACTTTGTAGTGGGCCATGAATTGTATTTTTAAATGACTTATTTAAAAATTCATCATCATCTACCTACAGTAATTAGATATCTTTTTTGAATACATACTAGACCATGTGGACCACTTATAAAGAGTATTTGACAGATGTAAAAGATATGAGATCTCTATGAACTCAAATAAGAGTATTTTTAGAGTCACATAAGGTAAATTTATTTACCAAATCATCACCAAGGAAGGAATTTAAATTTATCTAGGGAGGTTCTAGTTAATTATAAACTATACATATGTGGATAGAAAAAAAGAGCTTAAGTCCTTTGGTAAAATTAATTTAGTTTAGAAGTTTATTTCAAGATTTGTAGAGATTTTCAAGACATTGAATTCCATGTTGACATAAGATGAAAAAATAGAATAGAAAACATAGGGAAAAAATTTCAAGATGTCAAGGATTCCATTTCCCAAGATATAGGTTTGATGAACCTATATTTCAACAAAGATTTCTTGTATTCATTTGCATCATAACACACTATAACAAAAGGTAAATGATAATAAATATCATACTAACATTATGAGTATTAATCTGAAAGATACAAACCTCAAGTATTCCATGATAGACAAGTGGATCTATGTATGAATGAAGGTTGTAAAACAATTGAAACATTATGTCTTTCATAATAAAACATACACTATTATCCCAGACCTAGTAGTCAAGAGTATGCTTGGATAAAATGAGTTAGGATAAATAAGGGTAAAGTGGATGGCCGAGTTGTAATAAAATGACCTTGAGATTAGGTCTCCTAAATTGGTAATAGGAAAAGGTATCATTAATCTAATTGTAGAGACTTGTTTGCATATATCTCTTGAATAGGTTAACTAATCCCAAGTACTTATAAGGTGATTGATATACTTATATTATTCATTATATGCTCTCATGGACATTCCCTCTTAAATTGAATAGAGAAACAATGTGAACTCTCAGGATCAAGTCATTACACTACATGATAAAAAATTGGAGTGATATACCAAAAACACTATAAAGGCATCTATCCAAGGTGTGTATCTAAAGAAGAAGCTAAATATATCTTAAATAATTTTAACTAGAATATTGGAAGTGGACATCCTTTGGAGAAAGCTATTTCACACAAAATTTTAAGGATGAGTTATTATTGGCCCACTATTTTTAAAAATGCCCAAAATCATGTTCAAAATCATCACCAATGTCAAGTATTTGGAAAAATATAAATATATGTAACAATGCCTTTGTAGAATATAATTGAAGGGTCCATCTTTTTATAGTGGGGCCTAAATTTTTTTGGAGTCATTAATCCCAATACTTCATCTAGACATAAGTTTTTGTTGACCACAATATACTATTGCACCTAATAGACTGAAGTAGTAATAACCAATAATTTTATATTCTAAGACTTAATAAAATTTCCTTAAAAAAACATCTTAACCAAATTTGGGACACATATTTCTACAATATGTGACAATGTTTCAACTTTAAAATCTAATGAGTTCATAGAGTGGACTTATAATAATCTTACTATTGTCAAGTATCATCTAACTACTATCCATAAGGAAATGGTATAATATAATCTAAAAATAAAAACTTTATTGATGCCATAAATAAGTTAAAATACAAAATACCAAGAGAATGGAATTTATTATGGAAATACATAGTATGGGTAGATAGAACAAGACACAAACTGGCCCTCAAAGCCTCACCTTTCCTGATAATATATGGAAAGAAGAATGTGTTTCTCATTACTCTCAAACTAGTAAAATCAAAATGACTAGGATGGTGAGAGAATCAATCTTCAAAAAAAAACTTTCTAATAAATTACACTTAATAAATCATGAACCATCACATCAACATATAGATCAACAAATGCATAAGCCATCAATTATATAAGATTGAAACAATATTACACAAATCAATATACCATATATGTGGGAAACCTTCAAGGGGAATAAAACCCACTAATATATTCAAATGGAATATAGTCCTATAAGATAAAAATATATATTTACTGAATCAACCACTTCACATGGAGCACCGACTCCATCTAGCCAAGCACCCACTTGACTAGGCTTTGTGATGCAGGAGCATCAAAGCAAGAAAACATCATTTTTGTGTTTTAGTTTATAGGATGTCAATTTTAGTCAAAGTTTGAGTGTCAAAGTGTGTAAGGGACATATTTTCACTTGGATTTTCACCCCTTGAATAGATGCATATCTCTCCTCATCCAAGTGGCACAATGGAAACATCTCTCTTGTTTTGGGTAATAATTTGGTGAGATGAATCTCTAAAAGGGCTAGTTTCCTTGATGCATTATTTGAAACACTCTCTTACCTATAAAATTTGCATGAAAAGGGTTAAGAAGACAAACTAATAAAATTACATTTGATGAAATAATATTTAATTTCCTCCTATTGACTTAACTTATACTACTTAGAGCTAAACAAATCTTCTTTCACAAAAAACTCATAACTCAATATGGATTGTCACATCAATGTTTCGTATGCTAGGTTCAAGAGGTATTTGGATGCTCAAGATGGTAATGGATGATTCTTTTGTGGAATATAATCATGAATCTCTAAAAAATACCTAAAGCATTTACTCTTATGCATATTTGGTGAACAATCAAGGATAACATGCTAGAAAAGATGATCTTCTACTAGACCAGACCAACAAGATTAAAATAACACTAAATTATACAAAATTTAATTAGGAATATTCACTTTTTTATTTCTTAAAGATACATTAAAGTATAAAATTGGCTATGGTTTCACCATCAACCAATAGAGGCTACCAAAAAAAGCCAAAAGAGTCAATATTTATAACCTTTAAGAGAAGATCAAGACAAGGGAAGTAAAAAGGTCAATTGGAGACTAGTAAATCTAAGAAAATGGATTAAAATTTAATTAGAGAGAGGTGTTCAATTAACCATGAAGTTTAAGGAGGCCCAAGTGTCCATATAAGTCATGAAACCTATGAAAAGTGTCATAAAACTCCTTATCTTGGCTCAAAAAATTATCTTCATAATTTGAAGCTATTTAAACATCCCAAAAATAACTATGTTTAGGTTTAATTATTGGAGTGAGATGGAAGTCCTTCAGGCATGCCTATATATTCATTATTTTCATTCCTACTCATCTAGAAACTCTTGGAAGGAAGCCATCACTATCTACAATCTAAAAAACACCTTTTTCAGTCACCCCTCACTCTTGTCTTCAAAATTGGATTTATTTTTCCATGAAAATGCATGGGAAGGATTTAATTAAACTTTTAAATACTATCCATGGCCTTATAATACTTAGGTACACTTTAAAATGGCTCACACATGGAGTTTTCACCCATCTCACCCTTGCGTCCATTATGTCAGTTTTGACTGGCTGAGATGAGAGCTCTAGTTTGAATACTTAGGAGTTTTTTATTATAAATAAATTACCATATGGAGATATTAAAATTAATAAAATACCCTCCAAATTGGATTTCATCTTTAGACTCTTCTTGTATCTTGTAAAACACATAAAATGGTAAAAATACCCTCTTTTCATCATGTCCATATAATTATGTACAACTCAAAGGTATGGGAGGAAGCCTGAGTGATTCCTAATTAATTTAAAATAACTTTTATGGTCAAAATATGTCATTTGGATAGCTTTCCAAGCTTGTTTTCTCCATCAGGTCTTAATTGAGGGTTTAGTAGGGTTTTAAGTAGGTTTTTGGTCTTAAGCTTTGTTCATAAAGATTTGATATTGGACCTAACAATAAATGCCACAAAATTGATGAAAATTGACCCTACTAATGCCTACAAATTCCTTTGGTTCCCATGAAAATCCTTAAGGAGATATGAACACTTGAAAATACCCCATCGAGTTTGTCTATACCCCTTTTTGCATGGTTGGACCCTCTATGAGCTAAAATTGACTTTATTGTAGGATACTATACATAATAAAAGATAAAACATGCCTATTTACACCTCCTCAACATGTCTCAATAAAATATATATCCCTCAAAGAGTTAGAAGTGAACATGGACCCCTAATTGGTTCTAGGTCCCTTGAAGGCCTAAAGGGTTTAGTATGTACCTTACAAGTTTGAGATACCTGAACTGATATTCAATTACTAGGATATTATATCATGATTATTAATTATTAATTAAAAATTTAAAAATCACCATAAAAACTCCTAATCTATCATCTTCTTTTTCTGTCATTCACCAATTAGGCCTCGTGAAAGCTTGCCTAATTGGACTGAGTATAGGAGTATTTTGATCAACATGAAAGATGTGAGCCTGAATTAGTTCTTATATATCATATAATTTCCTTATATACACCTCATAATATGTTTTTTAAGGTTCTAAAATATCCATATCAAGCCCTTTACCTATTTTGTACTCATAGTTTGCTTTGCTAAACCCTAATTTTCCTAGACTAGCTGACCTCTGAGATAAAATAGTGAGGTATATCCCTCATAACCAAGGAAAAGTGTGTAATTTTAGAGTTTTTTCAGGTCTTGATGATGATTTTTACCATTTTTTTTGATGAATTATTTGACTTATGTGCCTAACTAGCTCAAAATGCCCAAAAAGGCCTCTAAAAAGCTTATTTTCTTGCTTTTCTTCAAATCCTCCAAAGAGTGACCCATCCAAGTTAAAATAATGCTTATAGGTTGTTTCAACATGTTATTCATTATAAATTCATGCTTATTAATATTTATATTCACCCAAAACACTTCTCTTATATGGATTTTTCATATCCATCTATTGAGCAAATATGGTTTCATAGCCTACAATACGGATTGTTGCCCTTAGGCCAAGTAAGGAAGGTATATGATCACCTTGGTAGAGCATTGGGATTTTTTAAATATATTTTAGACTATAATTAACCACTCTTCATTGATTTTGACCGATTTACATCCCCCTATATAATTTCATGTCTTACACTACCTTCACTAGCTTGCACTCTATTATAGGTGTATACAAGGGTTTTAGGAAATTGTGTAGGTTTGTTTCTCTATTTTTTGTAGCTTATTAATTCAAAAAAATATTCATTTAGGTGGTAAAAAATTAATTCATCAGGTCTAAACTCCCATTTCGACTTACCTACACTTTTGTCTACAACTGAGTCATCCACTATCTATTAATTGAGACACCCTAATTTTTCCCCTACTTGTAGGTTAATGTGATTTAATAAGAGATTATGAAGATCCTAATAGCTATGTATAAGGTATATTTAGGTTTAATTTATCATATTAACCTATAAATAATTCTAAATGCACATTTGAACTCACTGTGTAGGTCACATAAACTCCCTTAGACCTTGTTCATGATGTGTAGAGGATTTCATTGAATCCTTCTAGGTATAAAAACATATGCTTGAAATATTATTATTCTTTATAATCCTTAAAACACCATATTAGCATCATTTTGAGGTCACTATCCTATACTGAGATACTCTACCTTTTGACCCTATTATAGGTGTCCTTTACTTTAGCTGAGACTGATCATGATGTGAAAAGACCTCCTTGAACCCCCTTTAGGTCACAAAACCTCTATACTCACCTTGGAATCACTTGTATATTCTTTGTAAGCACAAAATATTTTATATTACTTATAATAATAAACCTCTATTGTAGGTGTGCATTTCTCATTAAAGGGACACCTATAAGTAGTTATAGGGGTTGCATAGCCATGTCTCAATCTTCCCTTACCTTAAAGCCATTTGTGCATTGTTTCATAAATTGAACCTTCTTAGTCAAGAGATTTTGTCCTTTTTTATTCCTTAGGGTGTGAAAAATTCATTTTCAACTTCAGACCTGTAGATATAATTGTAATGTTTCAATGCTTTTTTAGGCCACTTGAAGGTTCCCAACTCCTAACTTTTCTTCACTTTTTGACCCCCATTTTTTTGTAGGGGTCTTGTCTATACTAAAGGATATCAACTTGACCTATTTATATTCATTATAAAATTTTTAAATAATGTTGAAATAGGTTTATTAAAACCCACTGGACCTTTATTTTGACCTTTTGGGGTAACTTTCCCAAAATATAGTCTCCATTCCAAACAACCTATCTTATTCATTCCTTTGTAATTTTAACACTTCCAAAAATTCTAAGAGGTTTAAGTCACATCTTAAAATCTAAAATGAGGCTTTTTTAATGTTTCAAATATTCACACAAGAATCATCAAGGCTTTGTTAATACACCTATAGACGAGCATCTCAAACACAAGTAGTAAAGCTTCTCTAGTTGTCATGGAATGAGTAGTATACATTATCATTTGATTCTAATGGTCTAAGGCCTCCTTATATACCATAAAATTAAATTTTCATTTCTCAAAAGGATTTAAAACAATATCAAGGATCTGATGGTGTCATCATGAGATGCATGTATGTGTAAATGAGCTGAATGCAGATAGTAAGTGTAGAATAGAGAAACAAGGTGGATAAAAGGCCTCATGGGCACTTAAACCTATTTTCAACCTTCCAAATGCATGATTGAAAATAAGGAAATCTTGAGACAAGATTCAAATATTCCTTTTAATGTGAAAATATATTGCATATACATGGAATAGAATAAGTAGAGGCATCTCATGACTGTTGTTCATGGTGAATGAGCTTGTGAACACACTTGTACCTTTTCCAAACATCTAAATGGACTCTTTCAAACTCCTAATGGATTAGAAAACTAATACACCTTGATTACCATCCCATGAACAATTTGAACAAGATTTAAACTTGTGACTATAGGAGAAGTTAGGAAAAGAGTTAACAATGGAGAAAGATAAGATTTGAAGCCTCCCAAAAGATGGCATGGTGAAACCAAAACATGTAAGAAGGTGGATATATGACCTTGAGACCTATGTAACATTGTTTGAAAACTGAATGAGACCTTTATAGGAAAAAAACACTCTAAAAACAAGAATAATTTTTTTTGAGATTGCATATGGTGGCACCTTCCTGTAACATTGACTACCTGTTCATCAAAACATTATGAATCATGAAACTAATAATGGAAACCATCTTAAGATGTATTACAAATATTCTAAAATAAACATCACCAATTGGTTCATATGTATTTGACCAAAATGGATCAAAACCTATAGGGTGCATGAAATAGATACCAAAAAAGTACAGTCAACTTCATAAACATGGTTCATGAAGAAAAATACACCATTATTAAAAATATTTATATGTAAATGAAGAAATATTAGTGTAATAAAACATCCAAAATTTTTTTATCTTTAAACCTCTTTAGCTATCTGTATTGAGAAAAAACCTAAAGGTCACTTTTGTATGTCTAGAAAACCAAGAAAGGAGAAGAAAATTTTTGGATTTAAAATGGAACTTATATATAGAATAAAATGTAAAAATGAGTTTTAAGAATGTGAAAATTACTTACACAATCTTTTCCCATGTGACACACTTCCCCATGGGCCATACAACTTCCATTTTCTCCCTTTTTTAGTTGGTTTCTTGGATTTTAGTTAAAAAACATGTAATATTATGATGTAACTAACATAATTGATATTTAAAATGACTTATTATACATTTTACATGAAAATAAGACACTTGGGCACCTTAAGAACTGTGGCACTTGCATTTATGACTCTTAAAAGCACATTAAATGACCTAAAATAACAAATAAGCTAATAAAACCATGCATAAGGATAGAAATAAATTCAATAACATAAATTTATGAATAATATATCCTATTCAAAATATTTGTACCTATATAACATCTAAACCAAGTTCTTATGTATAGGGGTCCAAATTTGACCTAGAAGTCAAATTTGGTCAACAAATTGGTGACTCATAGGGGTAGTATACCTCCTATACTAAGGAATAATAAACTTATCCTATCATGGTCCAAGGTTTTCAATGATTTATTTAAGACAAATATCAATTAAATACCTAAAACATACACAAAACAACCATAACACACTAATCAAACACAAGACAAAGTAAGACATAAACAAAACTCACACATGTGCATAACCACTTAGGGAAAATAAGGAAAACAAAAATTATGTATAAAGAGAGATGAAAACATTAGTAAATTTTTTTGAGATATATCCCATTGACTAGGATATAAAGCTCCTCTCCATCCAACTTTGAGAGTTAGAAAGCATTGTGTTACTTGCATTGGGTGATAATGTAATGGTTACTCCACAAAGCATCAAATTTTGTGTGTTTTCTAGATTTATCCCTATCTTCATCCCACTTTAGAATAATTTACCCCTATTGGAAGCTTCTTGGCATGGATTTTTTATCAAAGTATCTATTTTTTTTAATCTTGATGAGCTCTCATAGTTTGCATAGCTTGATTTCTTATCTCTTCAAGCTCCATCAATTCACAAAACTTGACTTCCATGCTTTCATTTTCTATAAACTCTAGCTAATAAGTGAGATCCAAGGCTGGTAGCTCAAGTGAAATATGTATGCTATCTTCTCTCCCATAAATAATTGTATATGGTGAGTTTCCAATGGCTATTTTTGGGGTGATCCTATCAGCCTAAAGAGTTGTCTTCAACTTAGAATGCCAAGTCCTTTGGTTCTCTTGCATTGTCATCTTTATGATCCTAATTAGATTATTATTGGTGGACTCAGATAATCCATTACCTTGTGGATAATATATGGAGGATTACTTAGATAGATGCCATGTTTTGAATCCCATTCACCTGTCTTCATTCCAAGGAAAGCCAATGCATTGTCTAAAATTATTATTGAAAGAGCCCCAAACCTTATCACTATGTCTTCATAAAAGTTTAGAACTAAAATTTCATCTGATTCCTTAAAATAAATAACCCCCACCCATCTTGTAAAATAATCTGTAGTAGTCAACACCCACTTGTGGCCAACACTAGAATGTGGGTTGATTAGACATATAAAATCTAGACCCCATTGCATAAAGATTTGGTCAACTTGAATTGTATGAAGAGACAAGGCATCAATATTTTACTTACCATCAAAGAGATCACATTTTTTTATATTTACTTACCAAATCATGGGTTTATTTCAACAAACTAGCCCAAAAATATCTAGCTCTCATTATCTTAGCAGTTGTGGTTCTTGGAGTAAAGTGACCACTAGCTAGTCCACCATGAAACTCAAGTAATATTTTTTTAACCTAATCTGATTAAACACACCTCAATAACACACCTAATAATTCTTTCTTAAACAACACTCCATCAATAATTACATAAATAATATATTGTAATCTAAGGTACCTTCTTTTATCTCTATCTAGGCCTTGTGGACATTCACTAGTTTGAAGAAAATAGATCATATCTTATGTCTAACTCCTCATGGATGAAGATGCAACTGTCATAGGGTCATCATGAAGTGATAAAATAACCTCCTTTTTTTTCTTTCAAATCTAAATCAAGGTGATCACATAACCCTTTCCTTTCAATAGCTTGGTTGTCTTGATTTCTACATCATACTCAATCACTTTTGTAATCTAACCAGCCCTTTTTTCATTCAAATCTCTACTAAAAAGGAAATATTTGACACTAGGATGAGTTCCCAATATGTTAATATTGTTTTTAGATAAAAATATGCCTAAACTTCTTTATACTTTTAACAATTGAAAGTACTTGATTCTCAACATAGGTGTATCTTACCTCATAGCACTCCAATTCTTGACTAAAGAAGGAAATAGGTTGCTACAAATTTTCTTCATTTGATTGAGTGAGCATGGAATAATTACCTCATCATTTATAAAGGTATACAATTTTAAGTACTTTTAGAAACTAGGACTTGCAAGAGTTGGAGCTTGAGCAGTATCTTGTTAAATCTCTTCAAAACTCTCCTTCCTTATTATTTTCCAAGTGAACACTCCATATTTCCTTAGCATAGAGGTTAGAGGCTTGACTAAATTATAAAAATTAGGAATGAACCTCCTTATGAAATTTAATCTCCCAAAGAAACTTTTCAAACCTTTCTTGTGTTTGGGTAAAGCCAATGCCAAAATTACACTCACCCTTTTAGGATCTATAGATAGGCCTTTCTCTGAGACATTATGTCCTAAGAGATTCCATAATCTCTACATCTCTCAAAAATTTATTTGAGGTGATTCAAGTGATCCTTTTAATCCTTGAAAAAAACTATGAAATCATTGAGATACATGAACACAATATTATTTATTAGTCCTTGAAAATCCATATCCATTTCATGTTTAAATGTAGCTCTAGCATTATACAAGACAAAATTAATTTTCCTATAATCATATGTACCCTATTTAATAGTAAGGTATATCGTATATTAATTACTCTCTTTTACCAAAATTTATTATACCCAAAATATCCATCAAACAGAGAAAACCTTTCACTACCTACCACAACTTTCAAAATTTTCTCCATGGAAGGAAGAGGATAGTGGTCCTTCAAGGAAACTCTATTCAAGTCCCTAAAGTCAACACATAACCTGATTTCCCCATTCTTCTTCCTTACAGGGACTAAGTTTTCCAACTAAGATGAATGCTTAATATGAAAAATGATCCTAGACTCAATCAACTTAGTAATCTCCTTCCTAATGAGAGGCTCAATATTGGGATTGATTGGACTTTGTCTTTGCTTGGTAGGCATAGCATTCTCATTTATATTTATGGTATGTTAAGCCAATTTTGGGTCAAATCCTTTTAAATAACTATATTCCCATGCAAAGACATTATAAAACTCCTTGCATAACTCAATGAAAGAATGTTTCTCTTTACTAGTACATACCTTCCCAAGAGCAAGAAAATTATACTTGAAAATTTATACTTTCTCATAGTTTTCTTGATTATTAGGCATTTGTACCTTTTCTTTATTAAATTGATCATCATCACTGAATATATTCTCAAGTGTGACTATGCCTTTAGGGAGCTTGTTTGAATTTAATTGTACAATCTACCCTCTATATTGTTGTTTTAGTATGGACTAATTCTCTAAAGAAAACTCAACCTCCTCTTGTATAAAAAGTGATATTTTTTGTCACTATAAAACACTTTAAAATTAGTGGCATTATCAAGTATGGAGGGCCTTACAATCACCTTGAGGTTTGGTTATTTATTATATTCTCTTATCCCCTTTTGAACATCAAATTGAGATCTAATTGTTGCCAACCTATCAACATGTTTATTTTATTCTCTTAGGATATATTTGATGTTGAAGGCTTGGAAATATTCCACAAGATCCCACACTCTATGCTTATGGGACTTAATCAAAGATTTTTTAGTCACATTTTGGTCTCTTACTTGATTCACAATCAATTCACTATCACCATACACTTGAATCTTTCACACTTCTTTTACTATCTCACTGAAGGCCATGAATGAAGGCCTCATATGCTGCCACATTATAATAACAAGAGAAGTGAAATATAAAAGTGGAATAATACCTTTCCTTGTATGGGAAAACCTACATTTCTCTACCACCTATCCCAACTTTTCTTCTAGATTCATCAAAGAATAGCTTCCATAAAACATCCATATCTTCATTTGGCTTCATCAAGTTTGGCATTAAATAATCTTCCTCATGAATGAAATACACTCCAATACTAGCTTCTTCTATGATTTTTTAAGGATTATGCTTATAATTTTCATATCCCCATCCATCTAAATACAAATCAAAAACTCATTCAAGAGAAGATGTTGGAGATTGATTTATGTGAAGTTCCTATTTATCAATAATGGCATAACTAACATTCACCGTTTTAAGCATGTAAGGATTTAAGTTATTTTGATGGATAGGATCTGATTCAATCTTCACCTTGGTATTATACTTTGTCATAAAAACCATATAGGATCAATTGGTTGCCAAGTATCCACTTATCTTGGTTATAAACTCTCTTGACAAATAAAGAGCAAAGTATGGAGGTAAATCTACCACAACCACATTATGAGGAATGGAAAAAGTAAGAAAAGCATGTAAGATCAAGTTTAAATCCTTGACTACTCCCAAGGTCTTTTATGTTGATCCATCCAATTTTAGGACTCCTTTAGCCATTGGTTCATACTTGAGGCCTAATTTATCTACTATAGAGTTGGGCATAACTAAAGTACTAGCCCCACTATATATGATAAAATTATGAATTAAGAAATAACCAATGATTAAATATAGGTAAAAAGGAGGAGTATTATCAGTTTTCTTCACTTGTTCATCAATGGGCTGAGTACCATTCACCAAGACAACATTCTCATTCCTAGATGATCCAACTTACTTAGTCCTTATAATTCCTTTTAAAGCATATCTTTTTGTCCTAGTATTTTCAATGAATCTAACAAGGAAATATTCATATTTAAATTCTTCATCTGATCCAAGACATTGATAGAAGGATTTCTCACCTTGAAAGGCTCTTTGGAAGCACTAGTACCTTGTGGTGTAGCTTGTGAAGGTGGGTGTGTAGGAGCAGGCCTTACATTCTAAAATTTATAATTTTATTACAACTTATGGATTGAGTTATACCCACAAACAATTGGAGATGATTTAGGAGTTAAAACAAGTCCTTTATTAGTCCCTAGTGTCTCTTTAATAACCCTCTTTTTATACCTAGTGTTAGAGGATACACTAGCATTCACATTGTAATTTCCCAAATGATTGATGGAAAAAAAAATTCCCTCCAAATGATTTATGAGAGTAGAATAAAATTTTATTTTTCCATTTTCCATTCCAATTTACATTCCATTTTTCATTGGTAACTCAAAAGTGGAAACTTGAGATGCTTGATTACCTTGCATTGTCATGCCTTGACTAGGCATTTCATTGGCATATGCAACTTGGCCTTGATTTTGGTCATAGAAGGGACATAATGGTTATTATTGAACAAATTTTTTTGAGTGTGAACAAGATATTTGGAATATGATGGGGAATTAGGATTATAACTTTGGTAAGGTCTAGCTTGAGTGATTTGACCTTGTCCTTGATTATTACCTTGAAAAGGAGGCCTATTTATTTACACAAACTAATTTTAGGATTGTTATGGCCTATACATTTGAAATATTTGCCTTTTTATGAAACCAATTCATTAGTAACACTTTTTATCAAAATATTGACTTCATGAATCTCATTGGTGGGGGTAATGGCAAACTTTTCTTAACTAGGCAAAGGAGCTAAAGTAGGTAATGAAACTTGACTAAGAGGCTGCAAATCAGGGAACGATGGTATTGGTGTCCTAAGATTAATATTCCCTACGTGAACAAGATAATTCTTAGCATTGATGGATATCTCATAAGAAACAGGTAGTGTATTGCCACCCATGGATAGAATCATCATGGATACATCATTATTCAATGCTTTTATATAGTACAAGAAGACATAATTTGGAGTAGGTCTCATAAGGGTTGGGATCCTATTCCATGTTTTTTGAAATATAGCATTAAAATCTTACACAAAATCTTGTGGTACCCTATTGATAGTGGTCAATTTCTTATCTAGTGATAGATGATCACTCTTCTCTCCAAACCTCTTAGTCAATAGATCTCTTAGTTCATCCCATGAACCAATAGAATTTTTAGGTAGAGTTTCATAACAATATAAGGCCTTACCTTTGAAAGACAATGCTAATAACCTAATATAAACATGATCTTGATTCATATTATGGATATTGCATAAGTTTTATATGTTTATAATGTGCTCAATGGGAGTAATAGGACCTTATCCACTAAAATATGGAACAGTCTTAAGGGCCACTCTAACAATTTGGTCATATTGAGCAAGGTTAAAAGGGGATGATCTAATGAAAGGTAAAAATTGTTAGTTTATATCCATCTTAGAATGTAGACTATGGGTATTATAGGTTGAACTTAGTAGGAACTTGGACTTCTTAAACACAAACTCTCTTGAATAAGGATGACTATTAACAAAGCTAAACCTTTTCATAGAATACAAAGGTAATTGCACAGAATCAAAGGGTATATATTTAGTAGTAGACCTAGAGGTCACCATTGTCATGGAAATTAAGGACTGATCAACAACTAAAGATTTTAAAAATTTAGTGGAGTTGCTAGGTAATGAATGTAGATGTTCTTATAGTTGTAACTTTGCCAAGATCAACACCAATCTTAGACAATCTTCTAGGACTTAGAGTCCCACTAGGCATGACAAAAAATATTATCATTTGGATTTACACATCATGAGGATATTCCTATATATCCTCATATAATTGGCATAATGGAATCATCTCTCTTGCTATGGGTAAAAATTTGGTGAGATGAATCTCTAGAAGGGCTATTTTCCTTGATACACTCTTTAAAACACTCTCTTACCTATCAAATTCAGATGAAAAGGGTTAAGAAGACAAAATAATAAAACTATAGGTGAGGAACCAATATTTAATTTCCTCCTATTGACTAAAATTATACTACTTAGATCTAAACAAAGCTTCTTTCACACAAAATTCAATAATCAAGATGGATTGTCACATCAATGTTTCATATGCTAGGTTCAAGAGGTATTTGGATGCTTAGGAGGGTAATGGATTATTAATTTATGGAATATAGTAATTAACCACTTATGAAACACACATACACTTAAAATTTAACAATAAAAAATACCTATAATAATTGCTCTTTTGCACATTTGGTGAACAGTCAAGGATAACATGATAGAAAAGATGATCTTCTACTAGACAAGACCAACAAGATTATAATATCAATTAATTTTATATAATGCAATTAATAAAATTATCTTGTTTTATTTCTTAAAGATACATTCAATTATAAAATTTTCTATGGTTTCACCATCAACTAATGGAGGCTATCAAAAAGAGCCAAAAGAGTCAATATTTATAGCCTTTGAGAGAAGAACAAGATAAGGGAAGTCCAAAGGTCACTTGGACACTTATAAATATGATAAAAAAGGTTAAAATTTCATGAGAGAGAGTTATAGAATGAACCATGAAATTTTAGGAGGCCCAAGTGTCTATACAAATCATGAAACCTCTGAAAAGTGTCATAAAACTCCTTATCTTGGCTTAAAAAATTACCTTCATAATTGGAACCTATTTGAACATACCAAAACTAACTATAGTAATTATGATTTTAATTAGAGTTAAGGCCTTTAGTAATGACTCTCCATGCATTATTTTCATTCCCACTCATCTAAAAACTCTTGTAAGGAAGCCATCACTACCTATAGTCTAAAAATCTCATTTTTTAGTCACCCCTCACACTTTTCTTCAAAATTGGCTTTACATTTACATGAAAATACATGGGATTGAGTTAATTACACTTTTAAATATTATCCATAGCCTTATAATTCTTAGGTACACCTTCAAAAGGTTCACAGATGGATTTTTCACTCTTCTCACCCTTGTGTCCACGATGCTAATTTTGAATGGCTGAGATGAGAGATCTAGTTTGGAAACTTAAAAGTTTATTATTAGAAATAAATTACCATATGGAGTTACTATAAGTCATAATATTCCCTCCAAATTTTATTTTATCTTCATACTCTTCATGTAACCTAAAAAACACACAAAATGGTCAAAAATACCTTGTTTTTCATCCTCTCCATACAATCCCATATAGAGAAAAGGTATGGGAGGAATATTTATTGAGTAATATATAATTTACAATAGATTTAATGATCAAAATATGTCATTTTGATAGATTTCCAAGATTGTTTTCTCCATGGGTCTTGACTAAGGGTTTAATAGGGTTTTAGGTGGTTTTTTGGTCTTAATCTTTGTTCATAAATATTTTATGTTGTTACTACCAATAAATGCCACAAAATTGATGCTAATGGACCATACTAACACCTCAAAATTCCTTTGGTTCCCATGAAAATCCTTAGAATATATATTAACACTTGAAGATACCCCATCGAGCTTGTCTATACCCATTTTTACATGCTTTGACTCTATCTAAGATAAAATTAGATATGATGTAGATTAATCTTTATAATAATAGTTAAGAAATTTATATTTCCACCTCATCCACATGTATCAATAAACTAGATATACCTCCAAGAGTTAGAAGAGAATATGGACCCCCAATTGGTTTTAGGTCCCTTAAAGGCCTAAAGGGTTTAACATATACCTTTCAAGTTTGAAATACTTGAAATAATATATCATGGTTGGGATAGTATATAATACTTATTAATAAATTTTTATTATCATTACAAAACCTACAAATCACTTGTCTTCTTCTTTTTCCCTCATTCACCAACTAGGCCTAGTGAAAGCTTGCCTAATTAGACTGAGTGCAGGGGTATTTTGTTCATATTGTATGTTATTAACATAAATTATTTATTATATATAATATAATTTACTTCCATACACCTAATAATATATTTCCTAAGGTTCCAAAATCTCCATATCAATACTTATGCCCATTTTGTACTCACTAGCTTTCTTTGCTAAAGCCTAATTTTCCTAGACTGGCTGACCTATGTGACAAAATAGTGAGGTATATCCCTCATCACCAAGGAAAATTTAGTATTTTTTTAGTTTTTTCATGTCCTATTCATTATTTTTACCCAATTTTTTAGTTTAATTCTTTGATTTAGGTGCCTAACTAGCTCAAAATGCCCAAAAAATGATCTAAAAAACCTATTTTCTTTCTTTTCTTCAAATCCTCCTAAGAATGACCTATCTAAATTTAAAACTTACTTATAGGTTGTTTAAAATTTTTCCCAATCCTCAATTCATGCTTATTAATAGTTTGATTCACTAAAAACACTTCTCTTCTATGGGTTCTTCATATTCATCTATTGAGCAAACATGGTTTCTTAGCCCACAGTACGGATTGTTTCCCTTTGGCCAAGTAAGGAAGGTATATGATAAACTTGGTATATTATTTGTCTTTTTTAAGCACCTTTATTCCTATCATGAGACACTTTGAATTTCTTGTGACCCTTTTCCATCGCCCTTAGACAAGTTCATGTCTTATACTACCTTCACTAAATTGCACTACATTATAGGTGTAGACAAGGGTTTTGGGAACATATATAGGTTTATTTCTCTCTTTTTTGTATGTTATTAAGTCATAAAAATATTAATTTATGTGGTCACACATTACTTCATTAGGTCTAAACTCCCATTTGGCCTTACGTCCACTTTTGGCTACAGTTGAGTCATCCACTATCTCTTAACTGAGACACCCTAATTTTACCCCTACAAGTAGGTTACTATGCTTTACCTAGAGATTATGAATATAATAATATCTATGGATAAGGTTTATATAGGTTTAATTCATCATATTAACCTCCCAAGCATTCCACATGCACTTGTGAACTCACTAGACTAACTTTTTCTTAGAGGACTAAGAAACCCTACCTATAAACTATTATAGGTCACATGAGCTAACTTAAATCTTGTTCATGATGTGCATAGGATTTCATTTAATCCTTTTGGGTCTCAAAATTTATTATTAAACTAGCATTATTCTTTGGAAACCTTTAAACACCATCTTAGCATCAACTTGAGGTCAGTATCCTATACTGAGATACTCTACCTTTCGACCCTAGTGTAGGTGTCCTTTTCTTTAGTTGAGACTAACCATGATCTAAAAAGACCTCCTTAAAACCCCTTTATGTCACAGAACCTATATACTCACCTTAGACTCACTTTTATGCTATTTGGAAGCACAAACTGTGTTCCATTGCTTAGACTAAGACACCTCTCCTATAGGTGTGTATTTCTCATTAAGGGACACATATAGGTATTCATAGAGGTTTTATAGCCATGTCTCAATCTTCCCTTACTAACCTTCAATAAATTTTTTCATTTTTAATTAGTTGAAACATCGTAGTCATTAGGGTTTATCCTTTGTTTCTCCTTAGGGTGTCAAAAATTCATTTATAACCTTGGACCTGTAGATATAATTGTAATGTTTTAAAACTTTCTTAGACCATTTGAAGGTTCCCAAATCCTAATGTTTCTTCAATTTATGATCCTGATTTTTTTTAGGGGTCTTTTCTATACTAGAGGCTATAAAATTCACCTATTTAGATTCCTTAGAACACCTAAAAAGCATGTTGAAAGAGGTTTATGAGAACCCACTAGACCTCTATTTTGACCTTTTGGGGAAATTTTCCTAAAATAAAATCTCAATCCCAAAAAACCTATCTTATTCTATCCTTTTTACTTTTAACAACTCCAACAAGTCTACAAGGGTTAATTCACACGTTAGAAGCTAAAAGAGTCAATATTTATAGCCTTTGAGAGAAGATCAAGATAAGGGAAGTCTAAAGTTTTCTTGGAAACTTTTTAATTTGAGAAAAAGGGTTAAAATTACATGAGAGAGGTATTTACTGAACCATGAAATTTTAGGAGGCCCAAGTGTTCATACAAGTCATGAAACCCATGAAAAGTGTCATAAAACTCATTATCTTGGCTCGTAAATCTACCTTCATAATTTGAACCTATTTGAACATACAAAAACTAACTAGGGATAGGTATAATGATTATAATGAGATTTAATGCCTTAAATAATGACTCTTTATTCATTGGTGTCATTCTTACTCATCTGAAAACTCATGGAAGGAAGCCATCACTGACTGAAGTCTTAAAAACACCTTTCTTAGTCACCCCTCACACTTGTCTTCAAAATTGGATTCATTTTTCCATAAAAATCCATGGGATGGAGTTAATGACACTTGGAAATACAATAAATGGCCTTATACTACTTAGGTACACCTTAAAGTGGCTCACACATGTAGTTTTCACCCTTCTCACCCTTGCATCCACTATGTCAGTTTTGACTGGCTGAGATGAGAGCTCTAGTTTGGATATTTAGGAGTTTTTTCTTAGAAATAAATTAAAATAGGGAGTTATTATAAGTCCTAAAATTACCTCTAAATTTTATTTCATCTTTAGAATCTTCTTATAGCATGTAAAAAACACAAAACGGTTAAAAATATCCTATTTTTCATCATGTCCTTACAATTCCATATAGCTCAAAGATATGAGAGGAATAATAAGTGAGTCCTATATAATTTCCATTATCTTTCATGGTAAAAATATGTCATTTGGATATCTTTCCTATCTTGTTTTCTCCATCAAGTCTTGATTGGGGGTTTAGTAGGGTGTTAGGTAATTTTTTGGTCTTAATCTTTGTTCATAAATATTTGATATTATACATACAAATAAATTCCACAAAATTTATTATAAGGTACCTTGATAACCCCTCCAAATTCCTTTAGTTCCCATGCAAATCCATATAATAAATATGAACACTTGAAGATACCCCATCGAGCTTGTCTATACCCTTTTTTGCATTCTTAAACCCTCTCAAAGATAAAATTATATTTATTTTAGGTTTATCTACATAATAAAAGTTAAAAAATGTCTATTTACACCTCTTCAAAATGTCTCCATCAACTAGATATCCCTCTAAGAGTCAGAAGTGAATATAGACCCTTAATTGGTTCTAGGTCCCTTGAAGGCCTAAAGGGTTATCATTTACCTTGCAATTTTGATCTACTAGAAATTATATGTCATGTTTTAGACAGTATATAATTATTATTAATGCTTTATTAAAAATTTTAATATCACCACAAAACCTCCCAAGCACTCATCTTCTTTTTCTATCATTCACCAACTAGGCCTAGTGAAAGTTTGCCTAATTAAATCGAGTGTTCAGATATTTTGATCATATTAAAAGGTTTTATCCTTAATTAGTGACTATATATCATTTAATTTCATTTTATACACCTTATAATTTTTTTTTTATGGTTCCAAAAGCTCCAAATCAAGCCCTTTTCCCCTTTTGTACTCACCAGCTTGCTTTGCTAAACCCTAATTTTCCTAGACTAATTGACCTTTGAGACAAAATAGTGAGGTATATCTCTCATCACTAAGGAAAAGTGAGTATTTTTATATTTCTTCCAGTTATTTATTATTATTTTTACAAAATGATTTATCTTAATTCTTTTATTTAGGTGCATAACTAGATCAAAAGGACTATGAAAAACCTATTTTCTTATTTTTCTTCAAATCCTCCTATGAGTGACTTCTCCAAGTTAAAAAAATTATTATAGGTTGTTTCAACATGTTAATAATTATAAATTAATTCTTATAAATATTTATATTCACCCAAAACACTTCTCTTCTATGGATTCTTTAGATTCATCTATTGAGCAAACATGGTTTCCTAGCCCACAATATGGACTATTGCCCTTTGGCCAAGTAAGGAAGGTATATGATCACCTTGGAAGATTTTTTATCTTGTGGAAATAAATTTTTTACTATAATGAAACACTTTTAATTTATTTTTACCCTTTTCCATCCCCTTAGACATGTTCATGTCTTACACTACCTTTACTAGCTTGCACTCTGTTGTAGGTGTATGCAGGGGTTTTGGGGACATGTGTATGTTTTTTAATCTATTTTTTAGCTTAGTAATTCAAAAAAATATCATTTATGTGGTTACACATTAATTAATTAGGTATAAACTCCCATTTGGCCTTACCTACACTTTTGGCTACAATTGAGTCCTCTATTGACTTTTAGCAAAGACACCCTAATTTTGGCCCTACCTATAGGTTATAATACTTTACCAAGATATTATGAAGATAATAATAGATATGGATAAGGTTTATATAGTTTTAATTCATCATATTAACCTCAAAATCATTCTACATGCACTTTTTAACTAACTAGATTGAGTTTTTTCTTAGAGGACTGAGAAACCCTACCTACAGACTATTGTAGGTCATTTGAACTCACTTAGACCTTGTTCATGATGTGTATAGGATTTAATTGATTCCTTATATGTCTAAAAATGTATGATTGAACTACAATTATTATTTTCAAGACTTAAAGCACCATCTTATCATCATCTTTAGGTCATTATCCTATACTAGGATACTCTACCCTTTGACCCTAGTATAGGTGTTTTTGCTTTAATCGGGTCTGATCATGATGTGAAAAGACCTCCTTAAACCCCATTTATGTCACAAAACCTATATACTCACCTTGGAATCACTTGTATTCTCTTTTTAAGAACAAATTGTGTTCTCTTTATTAGATTGAGAAACCTCTACTATAGGTGTGTATTTCTCATTAGAGGGACACATGTAGGTTGTCATAGGGGTTGCATAGCCATGTCTCAATATTCCCTTGCTAACCTTAAATATATCTTTGAATTTTTTCATTAGTTTAACCATATTATTCATGAGGTTTTTTCCTTTTTTTCTCCTTAGGGTGTCAAACATTCATTTGCAACCTCAGACCTGTATATATAATTATAATGTTTCAATGGTTTTTTAGGCCACTTGAAGGTTCCCAACTCCTAAATTTTATTCACTTTATGACCCTAATTTTTTATATGGGTCTTATATATACTATATGATATAAAATTCACAAATTTATATTTCTTTTAACACCTTGGAATAATGTTGAAATAGGTTTATGAAAACCCCTTGGACCTCTATTTTGACCTTTTGGGGTAACTTTCCCAGAATACAGTCTCCATCCCAAACAACCTATCTTATTATTTCTTTTGTCCTTTAAAAACCTCAAAAAAGTCTAGAATGGTTAATTAATTTTTTATAATCCAAAATTAGGATTTTTAATTTTTCAAATATCCACACAAGAAACATCAAGGATCTACTCATACACCTGTAGATGAACATCTCACACATACACAATAAATCTTCTCTAGTTGTCATGGAATGAGTGGTATACAATGGTTCAAAGCCTCCTTAAATACCCTCAAATGAAATTTTAATATCTCAAAATGATTGGAACTAATATTAAGGATATGATGATATCATCATGAGATGTCTGTATGTGAAAACGAGCTGAATGTGGACAATAAGTGTGGAATAGAGAAACAAGGTGGATAAAAAGCCTCATAGACAAATTAAACATTTTTTCAACCTTACGAATGCATGATTGATGAAAAATATATTTTCATACAAGATTATAACATTCCTTTCCACATGAAAATCACCTACATATCTATAATAGAACAAGTAGAGGCATCTCATGACTGGTTTAACATGGTGAATGAGCTTGTGAACACAGTTTCACCTTTTCCAAACATATAAATGGACTCTTTAAAACTATTTATGGATTTTAAAACTAATATACCTTGATTTCCATCCCATGAATAAGTTTAACAAGATTTAAAATTATGACTACAAGTGAAGTTGGGAAAAGAGTTGACAATGGAGAAAGACAAGATTACAAACTACCCAAAAGATGACATGGTGAAACCAAAACATGGAATGAGTTGTAAAAATTACTCTAAGACTTGTGTAACATAATTTAAAAACTACATGAGACCTCTACAAGAAAACAATATTCTATAAAAAAATAACTTTTCCTGAGACTGCACTTGGTGGCACCTTCCTATAACATGGACTACTTACTCATAAAAACATTATGAAAAATAAAAATAAGAATGGAGACCATCTAAGGAGGTAGCCAATAATTATAAGGATAACATCACCAACTAGTTCATATGTATTTGACCAAAATGGAACAAAACCTATAGGGTACATGAAACAACTATCATAATAGTATAGTCAACTTCATGAGGATGGTTCATGAAGCAAAGACCATAATTATTCAAAATATTTATATTTAAATGAATGTCTCTAATTTTACTACAACCTCACAAAATTATTTTTCTTGAAATCTCTTCAACTATCTATATTGAACAAAAACCTAAAGGTCACTTTTGTATGTCTGAAAAACCAATAAAGGAGAAAAATGGTTTTGGCTTTAAATGTCACTTTTAGATAAAAATAAACATATGAGTATTATGAAGGTGAAGAGGTCTTCCATGATATTTTCCCATGTGTCACACTTCCCCATGGGACATACAAGTGACATTTTCTCCCTTTTTTAGTTGATTTATTATATTTTAGTTAGATAACCTAAAATATTCTGATGTAACTGACATCCCTAATAGTTAAACCATCTTCTTGGAAGTTTTAAAGGAAAATAGGACACAAGGGTACCTTGAGAACTATGTCACTTGCATTTATGACTCTTAAAATAAAACCATTAAATGACCTAAAATGACAAATATGCTAATAAAACCATTACTAAGGCTAGAAATACATTAAATAACATCAATTTAACCATAATATAGCCTATAAAAAATATTTAGACCCCTAGAACATCTAAAACCATGTTTTTACCTATAGAGGTCTAAATTTGACCTAAAAGTCAAATTTGGTCAATAGGAACTTATGAGGTCCATTTGTGCCTTAGAAGTCCATTTTAAGTCACAAAGTTATGTTAAAGAGATTCTATGAATTTTTCCTCCAAAACCTAAAATTTGAAAATTCAATCTTTGTAAGAGCCTAGGATAGAATAAACCTAGTCTAAGATGGTTAAATGAAATAATGATGATGGTAGAGAATCAATCAATCTTGTCAAGGGTGTTTTAAGTCACATATGTATAATTCATGAGGTGGAATTCATGTTTTTGGAATGGTCACCCTCACCCATACATTGGGTTCAAGAAAAAGAAGTTGTTTTGTAACTATTTTGGAAACTAACTTTGAAATTGGTTGAAAAGAAAGAATGGTATAGAGTTGAGAGATTATAGGTTGGCATAGGTAGAGAGAATATACCTCCAAGAGAGGAGTAGGAGGGTCAGAGAATGAGAAAATGTAGAAAAACCCTCACTAGAAATATCACAAGTCCATCCATGGACTATATGTTGTATTAAAGAAAGAATAAAATGAATAAAGATAGAAAAGGTGTTACATATTTATTTCATTTGAATAATATTGATCTATTGTGTGTTTATTTGTATCTTGATGGACCCTTGAGGTCATAGACCAATAGATATGTGTGTTATATTATAGGTTGAAAAGATGGTTGACAGTCTTGTGAAGAGAGTTCACTGATTCTTGGAGGTTGCTGAGACAAAAGTAAGGTTTGACCATTAAAATTGATCCTATAATTGGTTCATATAACCTTTGAATACATCTTGGATGTCATGTTGAAATAAGAATCTAATGAAAAGAAAATTCGTTTTGAGAAACCTATGTATTGTATGCTTGAGCTACAGTGTTGTCACCAAGGTTGTTGATATGGAGAATCTCAAAATCCTTAAATAAATATCTTTTCATTTTCATGGATTTCATGAAGGTCCATTGGGTTACTAATGTTTTAGGGAGAAGTTCTAAGTTAATTTGAAACCATAATGATTGATGTCTTATTTGTGCCCTATTTTGGGAATGCACTGTCAGATTGCAAACTATGTTAAGACTTGGTTACTTCTTATAATATTTTGAAACATTAAAGGCATGTTTTTTAAAATTGTAATGGAGGTTTGATATTATTTATAAGAATTAAATAACTTATTAAATCAGATATAGATGACCCTATGATTGACCACAAACCTAAATGTCATATTAGTATGGATAGTCCTATGTTAGGACTAAAGAAGTTGAAGTCTATGATTACATTAGTTTTGGTCATGATAAATAAGGTAATAATAAGTATTTTAGAAATGGGTATATGAATTACTTAGACATATTAAGGGATTTAATCCCTATAAAATGATCTAGGCCTAATCATAGGGTAAAACTAGTAACCTCCCTATTTACATAGTCAGTAAGCCTTGTAAAGTGAAAAATGATCATTGGGAGGTGTAACAATATTTAATGGACTAGAAATAAATTTGATATATGTGGTAAATAATCAAGTTTAGTTTATATAAGATGTACAAGGCATTAATAGGTGTAAATATTGATTAAAGAGTGCACAATCAACTAAGAAAGAGCACAGTCAACTATGTCTTGTGGTTTTTAAACCCTCAAAGAGTGGTATGAGTTATAATACCTATTGAAAACGTTGATAGATATTAAAAGAGACCTAATAAAAGTTATTTAGTCCTTTTAAGTGAAATATGGCTCAAGATATTGAATTAAGTGTGCCCTCAACTTGAACAAATCTTGTGAAACCCTAGAATTAGGGTTTTGGTGGTTTAGAGAGATCAAACTATTATAAAAGGATGAAACTTGGTATTATCAATCCTTTAAATTTTTTTAAGGTGATTAAATATATTTTGATTTTATAGTGTATGGATAGGTATGGTTTTGATAGTTTTGGTTTGTAAAAGGCCTAATTAAGCCTAAAGAAGGGTTGTTTTACAAAGGAAATGTTATGTAGAAGGGGAGTTAAGTCATGAAAATTGGCACACATATAAAAGGGGATAAAATGAGTTTAAGAAAGTGAAAAATTCTTGGGAAAAGTGTTTAGACAAGTATAAATAAAGATAAAAGACTCAAAAAGGGATATTAGCCTAAAGAAACCAATGAGAGTGAACTGTGTGGTAAGAAGATAGTTGGAAGGCATTTTATATAGGTTTATTTAGATCATTCAAGACCATTTATACATTGAATTTGGTTTCTTCAAACATAGATCAAGATTTGGGTTTTGAAGCCTAAGTGTCTAGCCTAACAAGAAGCTAGAGGGAGTATGAATGGTACATCATCTGAGAGAGGTTATGGCCATCAAGAAGTGCTTTGAAAATCCCAGCAAATAGGTACATGAGTCATGAGACTAGTAAGCCCAAGAATCAAAGAGCAATTTTGAACTAGAGAGGGAATATTAAAGATCAAATCATCAAGTACATTGAGACCACTTGAGTTTGTAAGTAATTAATGATGTTTATGAAGACTTCTCCCCAATTCTCTACATCATTTGGTATCAGATCAAAGTAAATTTGAATTGATTTTTGTTTTGAGTTCATTGAAAATTATTTATTTGACATTATTAAAACATGTTAGAGGTATACATGAGAAGTAAACTTTTAGAGTATTGATGGAGAAAAAGGTTTTAGGTCTAATACATTGAGATCATCATAGAGTAATATAAAATTGAGAAGATAAAAATCTAAATAGTCCTTTGAGAAGGACAAGAAGCTAGTCAAGAAAAGACTAGAAGAGATAGAGATAAAAAGATAACATTAGAGCTCTAAGAGAGAAGAAGTAATACTTAAAAGTAGAATCAAGAAGGAAAGAAGAGATCCCAAATAGAGGACTCAAGGAAGAGGAAAGGCCCAAAAAAGGTATAAGAGGCAAGATTAACAAGATTGATAAGAGGAAGGTATAGATATGGCTATAAAATAGAGAATAATGGAGAAGATGGATATAGAAAAAGAAGTGGAAGACATAAAAAGAGAATTGGGGCAAGGTATAGAGAGGATAGGTCTCACGATAAAGCTCATAAGAGAATAAATGTTAAATGGCCATTAGAGTCACTTATAAGAAGAAGATGGCACAAGAAACATGTCGAGAGAGAGAGAGAGAGAGAGAGAGAGAGAGAGAGAGAGAGAGAGAGAGAGAGAGAGAGAGAGAGAGAGAGAGAGAGAGAGAGAGAGAGAGAGAGAGAGAGAGAGAGAGAGAGAGAATAAGATTTTTCCAAGTGAGAAACAATAAAGAGGGGTTGAGAAAAGGGTTTTCATTAAAGAGAATAAAAAGAAGATAGAAGTGCCAATAAGAACACATGAGGGTGAAGATAAGAAGAGAATATGGATAATGTCTATGCCAGGGATATTAAAAGAGACTATATGGTTTCTCATTTTATATTCTAACATTTATTTTAAGTTTGTGTATGTAGGTATGAAGACAAGTGTGGTGAAGGCCAAGCATGAGGACTCAAAGTTGGTGAAGGATGGGATAAATTCATTACCCATCAAGTGGCAACAGGATGACAAAGAGAAAGAAATTTTTTAGAAGACAAAGTGTTGAATAATGAGATCATTCCACATGTAGAAGTTGAAGAGAGTGAAGAATATTATGATGCATTTTCATGCATAGTAGATAAAACTAAAGAAATGGTTCCCAAAGAGGACATGAAGGTCACACATGAAGACATAAAGGAATAAACAAGATTGAATCAGTTTCTATTAGAGGTAAACAAATGCCTGAATGTTGATTTTGATGGCATATATGAAGAAGAAAAGGATGATATGTAGGTTGAGGAAAAGAAGGACAAAGTGTATCCCTCAAGAAGAGAACAAGGGCATTGATATGTATGGTCTAAGTGGCTAAAACAAATAGGTATGTAGAAGGAAGAGATTAAACTCAAACAAGAAGTCAAGAAAGGCAAAATCATAGGATAAAAGTACACACAAGTGTGGAAACAAAGAATAAAAATAAAATCACATAAAGTTGGGATGATAGATAATAAATGTACGAATCATGCAAGAGATGAAAATAAAAACAAGTGGCAGCCCAAGAAGGTACCTAGAAGTAAATCGATGGCAAATAACATGGAAAAATCACAAGTGGATTATAGGGAAAGTGAATCCAAATTAAGCATGAGGATACAGGAAGATAACAAGCCAACAAGGCAAGCAAAACAGATGGTGCATGCAAACAAAGTAAATGAGATGAAGATAAAACCATGTAATAAATAAGATGAGTGAATGCATTTTTAATATCTGTTATGATGATATGTTTGAAGTTGACTCCATTAGTGAAGATATCTTATACATAGAAACAATGTAATTAATGAATGGTTGTGTAGCAAGGCAAGTTGAGGAATAAGAACCTCAAATAATGATTGAGAAGCATGGTATACATCATGAGGAGATTTATATTATAATAAAAAATTAGGAAGTCTAAGGAGAAGTCAAAGAACAATTTGACCAAGATAATGAAGAACAATGTACACCAAAGTTTGATGAAGATTTGGAAGAGATTGATGCACAAAAGTTGTAAGCAAAGTTGGATATGATAGAAGACATGTTAAATCCATCCAAAGGGATGAAATAAGGTGAATTAAATTAGGTAAAATTCAATCAATAACTCCAAGAAACACCAAGAAATGATCAATAAAGAGAAGTACAAGAAGATGTACAAATAGACAAGCAAGGAAATGGAATATTAACAAGAAAAAAAGGAGAGATATTACATGAGTTAAGCTAAATATTAATTCAAATTTGATAAACATGAATTTTTAAAGCCCAATATTGGTCAAATAATATTGTACTATGAAGAGGATGAGTGAAACAATAAATTGCTCTTGTATAGTAGTAAGTTGAGAGAAGATAACATCAAAATGTGAATAATTTTGAAGAAGAGGTAGAAAAAGAGAATACAAATTAAAAAATAATATATATTTAAATGCATGAGACACAATTAGAGCCTATGAAATAATAGGATAACATGAACAAGAATAAAACATCACTCAAAAGGCAAAAATCAAGCAAAATTCATAAAGAAACAAGCTATCAAACAAGCATAAGCAAGAGGAATAGGCACCATTTGATTGTAGTTGAGTATGATGGAGAAAAAAATGACTTTTAAAATGTGGAACATGTAGAAACAAATAGTTTAAAATAGTTAGAATACTTTATATAGTTGGAATATGCATGGACAAGAAGGCTAGATAAAGCAAGAAGACAAGCAAGAGTTTGACAAGGAATAGGAAACAAGAAATGATGAATAACAGTCATATAAGTATCAAATACCCTCAAAATATAAATTAAAAGGAACAAAATAAATCTAGGGGCTCAAGTTTTCTCCCTCCTAGGGAGTATGATGTAGGAGCATCAAGGCAAGAAAACATCATTTTTGTGTTTTAGTCTACAAGTGGTCAATTTTAGTCAAAGTTGAGTGTTAAAGTGTGTAAGGGACCTTATGAGGTCCATTTGTGCATTAGTAGTCCATTTGAAGTCATAGAGTTATGTTAAAGGTATTTTATGAGTTTTCTTTCCAAAACCTGAAATTTGAAAATTCAAATGTTTGTAAGGGCCTAGGAGATCATAAACCTAGTCTAAGATGGTTAGATGAAATAATGCTGGTGTAAAAGAGTCAATAAATATTTTAAAGGGTGTTTTAAGTCACATATATATGATTCATGAGGCATGAGTCATGTTTTTGGAATGGTCACCCTCACCCATATGTTGGGTTCAAGAAAAAAAAGTTGTTTTATAAGTGTTTTGGAAACCAAATTTGAAATTGGTTGAAAATAAAGAATGATATGGAGTTGAAAGGTTAGAGGTTGGCATAGCTAGAGAGAATATACCTCTAAGACAAGAGTAGGAGGGTCATAGATTGATAAAATGCATAAAAACCCTCACAAGAAATATGACAAGTCCATCCATGGACTGTATTTTGTAATCAAGAAAGAGTATAATGAATAAAGATAGAAAATGTGTTGTATATTCATGTCCTCTAAATAATATTGATTTTGTGTGTGTTTATTTGTATCTTGATTAACCCTTAAGGTTATAGATAGGTAGATGTGTGTGTTGTATTGTAGGTTGAAAATAAGGTTGACAATCTTGTGAAGAGAGTTCACTAATGCTTGGAGGTTGTTGAGAAAAAATTAAGTTTTTACCATTAACCTTGAGCATATAATTAGTTCATATAACCATTTAAAATGTCTTGGATGGAAATTTTAAATAATAATCTGATGAAAAACAAGTTAGTCTTGAGAAACCTATATATTGTATGCTTGAGTTGTAGAGTTATCAGCAAGGTTGTTGGTATAGAGATTCTCAAAATCCTTAAATAAATATTTGTTAATTTTCATGGATTTAATGGATTTATATTAGGTGAATAATGTTGTATGGAAATTTTTTGAGTTAATTTGAAACCATAACGATAAATTGTCGTGCCTGTGCCCTATTTTGTCAATGCATTGTTAGTTACAAACTATGTTAAGACTTGGTTCCTTGTTATAATATTGTGAAACATTTAATGTGTGGTTTGTATAATTTTAAGGGAGGTTTTATATTATTTATAATCATTAAGAAATTCCTAAATTGGATATAGATGACCCTGTGATTGACCACTGACCTATAAGTCATATTAGTATGCACAGTCCTATGTTAGGACTCAAGAAGTTGAAATATATGATGAAATTAATTTTGTTAATGATAAATAAGGTAATATATATTATTTGATAAATGGTTATAGTAATTAATTAGACTTATTAAGGGTCTTAAAACTTGTAAAATGATCTATCCCTATTCATAGGGCGAAACTAGTAACCTCCGTATTTACATAGTCAACAAGGCTTGCAAAGTGAAATATAAACATTGGGAGGTGGTGTAAAATTGAATGGTAAAGGAATAAATTTAATATTTGTGTTAAATAATCAATTTTTGTTCAAAAATTATGTAGAATTCATTAAGAGGTGTAAAGACTGAATAAAGAGTGCATAGTCAACTACAAGAGAGCACAATCAACTATGTCTTGTGGTTTTTAAACCATAAAAGTGCGATATGAGTTATAAAAACTATTGTAAAAATTTATAAAGATTAAAAAATACCTAATAAAATTCATTTTGTCCTTTTAAGTTCCATATGGCTCAAGATATTGAATAAGTGTGCCATTGGCCTAAACATGGCTTGTAAAACCCTAGAACTAGGGTTTTGGTGATTTAGAGAGATTTAACTATCAAAAAAATATGAAACATGGTATTATTTATCATTTAAACATGTTTAAGGTGATTAAAGATATTTTTTTTGATATTTTATGAAGAGGTATGGTTTTGACAGCTATGGTTTAGAAAAGGCCTAATTAGGCATAAAGAAGGGTCATTTTACAAAGGAAATGCCATATAGAAGGGGAGTTAAGTCATGGAACTTGACACAATATAAAATGGGATAACATGAGTCTAATAAATTTAATATCTATTTGGAAAATTTATTATACAATTTTAAAGAAATATAAAAGACTCAACAAGGGCTACTAATCTAAATAAACCAATGAGAGTGAACTGTGTGGTAAGAAGTAATGAAGGGTAAGGTGACAATTGGAAGGGGTTTTATATAGGTTTTTTTATATTACTAAATACAATTTATACATTGAATTTGGTTTATTCAAACATAGAAAAATATTTGGGTTTTGAATCCTAATTATCCAACCTAACAAGAAGCTAGTGGGAGTATGAATGGTGTATCACTTGAGAGAGGTTATGGCCATCAAGAACTACTTTGAAAATCCCATTAAATAGGTACATGTTTCATAAGACTAGTAAGCCTAAGAATTAAATATAAATTTTGAACTAGAGATGGAATATTTAAGATCAAAATATCAAGTACATTGAGATCAGTTGAGTTTTCAAGAAGATAATGATGTTTATGAGGACTTCTCCCCATGCCTCTACATCACTTTAGAAAGCACCCACTTGCAAGGAAGAACCAACCCCATAGATGACTTAGCACCAAATCAGTCACCTAAAACCTTTTATCATATTCATAACCCATTGTTTCTCATATAATAGATGATTTTCTCCTTCTTTATCTCTTCACACACTTTTATCCCTCTCAAACTATCTTCTAGCCTTCTTCGCTCAACTAGTGCTCTACTTGACTTGATAAGGTCATATGACCATGATTTTTAATCAAATAACATATATAAAATGTTAATAATTGATCTTATGTCCTATTTTTAATGTCTATAAGACCTATTTTTGCTCTTAAATATGTTATTCTATTCACTTGCTCTCTACACTCCTACATAGGCCTAAATTTGCCCAATATTTATACAAGTCTCTTATTTATATCCTTCTTAGTCAGAAAAAAATTATTACCCTATTAGGTAGGACATGAAATTAATCTTAGGAAATATAATATATGTAAATCAAACATTATTTGAGTCCATTTATATCTAACCTACCTCAATTAAGCATTATCTCACATTTAGGTCTCATGGAGACCTAATTCCATTAGGTTTGTTCTAGGACATGTTACACTTTTTATTATTTGAAATACATTTAAAAAATATGAAAAAATCATATTAAAATAAAAAATACCTTATAAAAATTCACTTTAAGTCCACAATAACTTTTAGGTCCAACCACTACTTGAACCTCTTCTCAAAACACTATTCACAATATGCTTGTGTATACACAGAAACTTTGTATTGAACAAATAAATTATAAACACAATTTTTATAAATTATCATGGAATAAAACAATATATAAATAAGATCCATGACCTAATTGTCATAAACATATTATTTATACTTCATAACTCATGGTATTTAGGCTCAAACTCTTCTCTTTAAGTAGCCCACTCAAAACTGCAAACTAGCCTTACAACATAGTCATGGAAACTTAAACATATGACACCTAAAGGAAAAAACTCAAGGAATTAAAATTAATTATTATTATGTTAAAAAATCCTTATAATAACCTCAAATAATAATATCATAATCTATAGTGGAAACTATTGGTCTTGTAGACTAATTTGCTGACCTTCTCTCTCTCAGACATTACTCAACCAAACAAGCCATTTTGGATTCAATGTTTCAACCTCTTATACTAAATTATGAGATTTTTAAAATAATATATATTTCATTAAATTATAAAATAATAACATCATTTTCATTAGATACATCAAATTAGGTCAAAGATCCTCCAACTCATCACTGTAACTTGCTTACCCAGATCTATCAATTTACCTTCAAATACAATCATGGTGATAATGAAATTCAAAACCTATGCAGACAATTTAAGAGACTTTCATTGAATTTTTATTATCTTATAATATAATTAAACAAATATTATATATAAGGATAACATGTTCATAATTAAATATTGGTCTTTTAAACCAATCTCATAGCCCTATACCTTTATTGTCTCATCTACACTAGACAAGTCAAGTTATGAACAATATTTTTATCATATCCATTGACTTCAAAAATTATATCGAACATGATAAAGTATTAAAAGTATTTAAAAATTTCCCCATTCATTGTTATACATACCTAATCCATGATAACACATTCGTAGTCACCTTCTCACATCTGCTTAGGTTTCTCACTATTTGCACCATTAGGCCTGTTAGTGATAGGTCAACTTGGATGAGAATTTTATAACCCATAAGGGATATAAATTACTCAAAAACTACCATGGAAATTAATTAAAAATATAAATATTATCCATCTAATGATTTTCATACTTTTACTTGGTCAACTTTTACTACTACAATAAATCTTAGAGAAACAAGGCCTTTCCTATAGGGTCCACTCACTCATTTGACAAACCAATAACACTTATATGTACATTATGGAGTTAAATATAACCTAAAATAAATTAAATAGACATACCAATCCATTTTGTGCACTTTAAAATAATATCTTGCACATCAAGTCATTGTTAGGGTTTTAGAGGGTTAACACTATTTTTGGTATTAAACATTGTTCATAAAGTAATTCCCATAATTTCCAAAAATAATTCCTATAAATACAATTTATGACCCTTCCCCATCTCTTATAAATATATAAGGTTCCCATTTAGAGGTTACACATGTTAATGAAAGCTTGAAAGTCATTCTCAGGTTGAGAACCCTTCATTCTGTGCACATAAGAGACATCAAAAAACTTTATCTTGCCTTAATATTTAAATTTTGACCTTTAAATTGGTCAAAATACTTTAAAAAACATGAAACACTTCTATTAATGCTCACAAACTTACATTTTTCTTGGAAACTAATTTTGATACCCCATCTAGCCATGCTCTTTCTTTGCTCTCTAGGCCTTGACCTACAAGTCACATTAGGCCTTGAAAATGACCTTATATACAATATATAAGCTGTCAACACCTCATATAAATTTCATAAATATTCTCACCATGATTAAACACTACCATGAATTCTTAAAATGTCTTGACAATACCTCATGACACCTCATTAGGTCAGTCAGGGTCTAGAACTAGTCTAATTGCATGCTAGTTTTGTAGGTCCTACCAATGTAGGCTCACTTTGAGATTCTCATGAATAATCCAATGAATCATATGAATTATAAAAAAAACATCATACAACATATTATGACATTGTGCATCCATATCACTAGGCCACCATGCTCAAACCTTCTCACTAGGACTCTTCATGTTATGAGCAATGTCATGACTAGACTTATCAAGAACTTGAAGCTTAAAAACTAACCTTAGCATACTATTTGATATTTCTAAACCTTGTTCATATGACTTTCATGATTATTAGATAATATAATACATCTACACATATATCTTCATACTCATTATGCCCATCCTCATGATATGACTATGTTTGTTGTGACTAAGCTTATCAAGACACCTTAGTATATATTTGCCTTGACCTAAATCTTGATATTAACCTTAGAAGAAACATTAGGTGCCTTAAAATTCTCTCTGAATAGATAGAAATTAAATTTCCTTCAAATCCTATCTTTTCATATGGTTCATATCTCACTAACCACTCACCATGCATCTTTACTAGATATACCTTGCTATCAATGACATCCACCTTGACATCAACCTTGACATCAATGATAATACTTCTCAACAAACTCACCCTTTGTCATTGATGTAAAAAAATTAATCACTCATCACCCTTAGTCTATTCAATCTACCTTCTTTGATTTTCTCCCCCTTTGACATTAATGACAAAGGTCTTCTAAAACTATCATCTAGAATCACACCTTGTGTTTAACAAGTGTTCAACATATGGAATGTGAATCATTAAGGTAACATGTTACCACTTAATCCATGCATACCTCCTTCAAAATGAACTCAAATTACAAGAACACTTAAACACAAATCAAGCTCAGTCAATAACCTGAATAACTCCTCCTAAAACCAAGCCACTACTATGCTTCTGCAAACTAAATAATGTCTCCATGAAGCCTAATGGAATCACCTCTTTCCTTAGGGCACTAAGATAACATAAGCTCATGAGATTACCAAATATCCATGCTATCAAAAGATTTAATATATTTTAGTATATTTTTAGGCTTGATTTATAATATAGGACTGACCTTTTCATCAATCATTTGATCATGAATGTGAGTTGATAACATGCATTCCTAACTTGATTTCACATCTGAAACATGCTCTATCACATCAAGAAGTCCACTTGATCTTGTAGACTAATCATGAATCATATTCAATATCTTTGGTTTCCATACATTTATTTTCTTTTTTTTCTTTCACTCTAAGGGATTTAAACCTCCTATTTTGACTTGATGACATTCTAACTCTATTAAGACAAAATCATACTATTGACCAAATTTGACCATATAGGTCAAAATGGGGCACATAAAGGTAAAAACATGAGTTTTAGGTGTTTTATAGGATATAATATTATTTCATAGGATGTATTATATGTATTTTGATGTTATTCCATATCATATTAGACTTGGTTAGTTAGTCTTTTAGTCCATTTATCATTTTGAGTCATTTTGGGGGTCATAAATAGTCATTAAATGATTTATAAAACATCCTATGTAAATTTGAAGGTTTCAAGGGATGATATAAAACCCCATGTGTTCTATTATGTCTTATGTAACTGAAACTAACTGAAAAGATTTAGGTTCCTTAGGAAAAGGGTAATTTTCTTGAAAAAAGAGGAGTTTTCTTGAGTTGTACAGACTTGTACGAACTTAAACAAATGGAGACATTTCAATAATATCAATTAGTCTATCAAATAATTTTTTTTAGTGATAAATTTTATTATAATCTCAAAAAAAAGAAGAAAACTGCTTATCTCTCCTTCCACTAGGCTTGGCAAGCAAAAGCAGTCTTTAGGTATGTACTTGATATGGTTAGCATGAGAGGTTACAAGAAAAATGATATTTTTGGTGTATTATAAACTTATCTAGATTCAATTTTATGTCTTTTTTTAGATTAATGGTGTCTTGTCCTTTATGAACCATTCCTAATAAGTTAGACTATCTAGTTTGCCTACTAATCTATGAACCCTATAGGTTTTGCCTTGTTTTGGGTAGATCCATATAATCCACTTATTGATGATATTTATAGATGATTTTTACTCCCTCATAAAATTATTCCCAATATTATTTTCATGTTTTAAGGTGTTTGGATAAGTCAAGTACATCCAAGTTGCAAGAGAAGCATCATTCTATGTTGTAAGTCATTTTTCACCATTTACAAGATCTTCTTGATTTGATAGTGGTTTTTGAGGATGAATATGGGATGATTTACATGTATAATATATTATATTAGTCATATTTACCTTAAATAATCTTTTACCAAAGCAATATATATGGAATTGTAGTCATATGCAACTTGCTAGTTAGTCTGTCGTGAAAATACTCATCTATAGATGCATGGAAAAGGAAAATCATATGAAAATTAGGAAAATAAGATATTTTAATCCATTTAAAGTCTTTAACATCCATTTTAAATTATTATAATATGATTAATACACATTATAATGTACTATCTAACCTCATGCTAATTATCTGTCTATATGTAATTCAGAATGTGCACTTACAAGTGTTTGAAAGGAAAAATAATGTTGGGAGAAAGTTTTATAGGAATGATCAAGGTATTTTAAAATGTAAATAATATATTATTAATCCTTGATATATGAATAAAACTCATTTTTAGGTCAATACAATGCCCACTATCCAGTTTGCTCACTCTTACTACTTACATAGTGAAATACACACCTATAGGTGGCCTAACAGAGGGATATGATGTCATAATTAAGTGTTAAAACATCAATTTAAATCTTATTGGGACCCAAATATTTTTAATACTAATTATCATGCATGTTAGACATGTTAAGTAGGAAAATGAGAGTGGATTCCATGTTAAAGGGTCAATTGACTGTGTTAAGGACTGTTTTCCCAAAAAATGCAAAATAGAGCACCTGGAGGTTTTGTATATGTCATATGAGAGAGTTTAAAAATGATTTTAGGAATTTAGGTAATATATTATTGTATCCTCTACATATTATCATAAATATTCAAAGTTTATATATAAGATTATTAGTGGAGAGTGGTTTTTAGATGGGCCAAAGTTGCATGTTTATGCACTATTTTCAGTTAGTGTTATCTATAGGATGTGATTTACAAAAAGACCTATTCAATTAAAGGTTTAACATGAGACCATCCCACCATAATATAATGGTTATATATGACCTAATATATCATTCATGGTATAAATATAATTATAAAGAGATGATATAATGTGTTTACCTCCCATACACACTTACAGTCTGTAAAAATAACCTAAACACCCACCTACAACTGATAGTGACCTAAGCATGGTATTTTGATGGTGTTTTATCCATTTAAAGGTGGATAATATCATGATTATATTCTGGGTGACTAAAAATATCCAAAAAAAGGTCTCTTCACATCATTATCAAGGTCTTAGTGGAGAGATATGCACCTACAACCACTGTAGATGATTGTTTCAGGCAGATAGCAAAAGGGTTAAATTTTTTGAGGATAATATAACACAAATAAGATTTAAAATGGGTTAAAAAAAGTAAAAAATTATTAAAATGGATTGAATATAATTTTATAATAACGTTTACCAACCTAAAATACACATGATAACCTATAGGTTACCCCCCTCTAAGGCAGAAAAGCACAGTCTATTATTGACTGAGTCAGACAGTGAGTAAGCTTGGTGATTGAGAGTGTGTGAGTGATAAGAATGAGGAAAGTGAGTTAAATAAAGTGTAAAATGATATTTTATGACTATAATAAGGTATTAAGGAACTTTATCTAAATTTAAATCATTCTAGACATCTACAAAGGTTATTCTTGAGAGGGGAAATCAGAGAATAGAGTCAATAAAATATACTCAATCTTGACTGAGTCAAGGTATGTGAGGGGTATATGACAGATTGGAGGAATATTTTAATATTATAATCCATTAATTATGTTAATTATAGTGTCATGGATGTTTCATAATGGATATAGGATAGATAAGTATCTCTAAGTAGGCAAAACATAGTCTACATTCTAGATCATGCACATTTTGTCTCCACATACAATCTGTCCTGGGTCTTAAAGATTTTAAAAGGTCAAATGACCTGGTCAAGAGTTAATTTTTTTTATATAAAACAATTAATACATTAATAATATAATAAAAACTTTTTTTTGGTTATACAAATAGGGTAAGTTCCTTATATTTTGTCTCCAATAGAGGGCACTTTCCCTTAGGCTTAAACTGACAGGTTTGGAAGAATGGGTAAGAGGAGTAAACTAGAAGCTAAGGAGACCCTTAAAAAAGGTATGTAAAGTTGTGGTACATCAAATAAAACATTGTATAATAATAATATATCAATTAATATCAATAGGGAGGTCTAAACCCTTAGAGTTGTAGTTAAGCTTGCTAGGCATTTTTAGGCTTAGAGGCCAAATAGAGGGTCAATTCCAATTGTTACATGACATGATAATTATAATGGATTTTTTCATGTTTTTTAAGTAATTATATATATATATATATATATATATATATATATATATTAAAGCTTATTTAATGAAAATAATTCTTATAATATGATCTAAAACATAGAGGTTGCAGGCAGGCCTATTGGACATAGTTTAGGCTTAATATCCAAATGAGGGTCATTCACACTTATAGCATGAGATATGCATTCCAACCCATTTAAAATTTTTTGTGAGGTCATATAAGATATTTTAAATATATTTATATGAAAAGGAAACCATAAATAATCTATTAATGGGCTGAAGAACAACATGGGCTGAAGAACAACATAAGCCTATTGAAATGGATATAAGAGCTTGATAGGCTAGCTTTAAAAGTTATTATCTCTCTTTGTGATTTGATTGGGGGATAAAGAAATTTTGAGGTGTTATAAAGGTACTTGAACATAATTTTTGTGATATTTTTTTGTAGGTTGAATGTCAATTTTTAATGAATAAATCCTAAGAGGTGAAAACTATCTAAACCTCTTACTAAACCTTTATAGTGTCCCAATTGGGGAAATAGAGATGGAAAGATAATATAATGGCATATTTTTCTCATGGATGATAATTGAACCTTGTAGGATAATATCTTAGGCTACTCCCCATGCTTTTGAACTATATGGAATTGTATGGACAAGGTACAAAATAAGGTACTTTTAACTATTTTGTGTCTTCTAGATTTCAAGAGGATTCTAAACATAAAAATAACTTTTAGAGAAGGATTATAACTTATTATAACCCATAATTTCCATTTAATTATTAAAAAAAACTCCTAATTGTTCAAATAAACTATTTCATCTTAGTCAAAACTAGCATAGTGACCAAGCTAGTGACAAGGGTGGAACACTGTAAGTGAACTAATTTTTAAGGTATGCTTGATAATTTTAAGGCCATGGAGGGTATTTAAATATGTCATATACACCATCCCATGTATTTTCATAGAAAATAAATCCAAATTTGAGGCTAAGTGTCTAGGGTGGATGAAAGAGGAGTTTTCTTGGTAGAAGATGATGATAGCTCATTTTGGGATGATTCCATATGAACAAGCTTATAACCAATGCATGATGAGGCATGTATAAAAACATTACCATTAATTACAATCATCATACCTATCCCTAATCAGTTTTTGGATGTTAAAATAGGTCTACATCATGAAGGTATTTTTTAGAGATAGAATGAGAACTTTCATGCCACTTTGCAAGAGTTTCATGACTTAGAGAGCCACTTATTCTTTCTAAACTTGCATGGTTCATCCCACATCCTATTCTCATGAAAAATTAACTATGTTTTTAAACATTAAAAGTGTTCTTGTGACATTTTTACTTTTCTCTTTTCCTCTCTCTCTCATGTTTAAGAACTAGCCTTTTTGACCATTGTAACAGATGCTCCACCTGAGTATGGCAAAGCCCTACTCATTTGCATACATTTTGATAAATAAAAATAATAATTTATATCTATTAATTAATTTTAATAGTGTGTTCTACTTGGATTATTTATCTTTATTATTGATAGCTATCATTTATTTAGCATGTTGTCTCATTCTTACATCCTGTTTATAGTTGGAAAGCTTCTTCTTGTAGGGCATGTGAAGTGTTTGAGGAAGTTTCAAGGTTGAGTGAGTTAGTATATTCACTAGTGCCATTAAAATACTCTTTTATATTCCTCTTAGCCTTAAAATTCATCCATAACCTCATAATGTAATATTGATGTGAGAAGATATAGATTGGAGAAATTTATGTTTGGTTAGTCTCTTGGTTTCAAGTGTAACATATAGTTGGTTGGTAGTCATAAATCAATTTTGTGTATCACCTCCCTTACAATAGTTTTATTTCAATTTTATCTTTCTATTTCCCCCCCAAATTTTAGGTGTAGTGGTGATCCAAAGTGGTACATCAAAGGAGATAGGCCTATGTAGAGATTCACCTCATCCTTAGGCTACCCACAAGTCTAGAGGTATTTATAATGTGCCACTTGGATGAGGAGAGCTGAGGCATCTCCTCAAAGGGTAAAAATCCAAGTGATAATAGTTTTTAGAATGCTTGATGGGACTCTTAGTCCAAGAGGTTGAAATACTTTTACTTTTGTCTTTTAATAATCAGTCTTTAGAGGCATCTATCCAAGCATCAATGGCAACTCTGATGTTACATCAATTATTCAAGTAGCCTAGGTATTCATTTTGAATATTTTTGTTTATCATTCCTTATGTTCTTGTTTCATGCCTGACCTTGGTGTTGATTTTTATTTTACACAAGTTGGTGAAGTATATCCAGCCTATGGCATTCCATATCAGCCTTGTCATAATCCTTACCATATCCAACATGAAGTATATCAGCCCATTCATGAAGTTTAACATCATTATAATCATCCTTCTCAATATCTTTCTCCTAGTCAACCTAGTCAATTATCTAATTAGTCCATTTATAATTTCAAGCAAACACTCTTGGGATATGATAAGTATATGTTAGATCTTGACACATAAAGGGGATATGGTCTAGAGATTCGTAGTCATTTCATCCATAAGGGGAGAGATGAATTATATCTAGTCAAAAAAGAGTAGGAACCTATTGAGAGAGCCAATTAGCAAAGGCTCACAAGTGAGATGCTAAATGTGAGTGGCCTAGTTTCATCCTTAGAATATAGGATAAAATTTCATGAAAGGCAACCTCAACAAATATATCCACCCTCATCTCCACTTCCCAAAGATTACTATCAGTCCTAATTTAACCCTACTCATAAAACCAATCAAGCTTACCAAAGTCATCCATTTCCCAATTAATTGGAAGAGAGAGTTGGAAAGATAAACCTTGTTTTTTAAGCTAATATTGATAAGAATATTGAGTCAAATAATAGGTATATGAATTAGTAAATATTAATAGAAAAATAAATGGAATATAAGTCCTCATTTCCCTCTCCAATTATATCCCCACCTAACGAAGTAAACCCTAGATATGAGATTCCAGGTTGGAGACAAGGTGGAGAATCCAAGCCCAAAGAGATTAGAAATTTTTTGAAAAATTAATTCACTCCTCAAATTGCATCACCACCTTAATAAAATACTTATAATTATAACATCCTAAGCTAGAGTAAGATAGTGGAATCATGGGGAAATAAAGAGGATAGAAGCATTGATAAGGAGTGTGAATTTGAGAATGAAGTTGATCCTTTGCAAGTCCCTCTCACCCTTCCTCAAAAGACTCCTTATCATCCATGTTATCCCTCTTGTATTCAATATCCTTATGATGATACCTATAAAATTCAGGAGATAATTTTCCAGGATAACCTAGCCAAGCAAATTGAAGAGTTGGAGTTAAAGATGAAGTTGCTAAGTCAAGGTGTGATGGAAGGTTTAAACCCAAAAGAAGATCATATGCCTAAGTACACCTAATATAAAATCCCTTAAGAGAGTTCCCAAGTTGAATAAAATTTTAATGAAGTTATTTTCAAGTTGAGATAAGATAACCAAGCCATCTTAGCCTAAGGTCTACCTCCCCTTCCTTAAGAGCTCCCAAAAGAATTCCCTATAATGCATTCTCAATCTGATTTTGAACCCTATGTTCCACCTCTACCAACTAGTTAATATTCTCATCACCCCATCAAACTTTGCCTTGATTTACATATGGTATGGTAACCTAAAGAGGTTTTTTTCTTTTAGAAAAATTCATAACTTTTACTTGAGGAAAATGCAACTCCTTGGCAGCCTTATTGGGCTAGGTCACTGGATTTCAAGATGCCTAGTCTTGGCATCACCAAGAAGGAGAAGGAGATTGAATAGCTTGTATCACTTAAGAATAAATATCAGATTATGATATTTAAGATACAATTTGAGATCCCTCAAGAGGTCCTAAGTGTTGAAGAGGAGGTGAGACCTTGTGTTGAGTCTTCTTGTTTGGTTGATAATGAAGAATGCATTTCTTGTGTTGAAGAGGAAATCTTGGATGAAGTCCTTTTGGATTGTAAGGAAGAGGATTAAGGAGATTATATTTATATTACCCTTCATGATAATGATTAAAGAGAAGATGAGGACTTGTGGTATTAGTTTAAAAACATTTGTAATGAGTTTGAGTTTCTCAAGGGGTCTACAAATTCTTTGGAGTTGATTACAAGTGATGGTAAGCAAGGTGACATTGTTGAAAATGTAATACATAAGCTAGAGAAAATTTAAAATAACCCTTTTAAGGTTAAGACAAAATTTTATTGGCATTAATATTCAAAATAAGAAGAAATCATTCCTCATGAAACCATGCCTAAAAAGAAGATGAAAATTGATCATGAGATGAAGAGTGGGTAGAAATATGAGGTACATATACAAGGATAGGAGGAATATATCTACATTGGAGACCTATTTTAAGATGTTCTACTTGAGAGAATAGTAAGTGAGGTGCTAAGAAGTAGGTCTGATCTATCAAGTGTTCAATCTAAAGAGCAATGTACTTAGCACCATGATTCATCTCATGAAAAAGGGGATGCTAGAAACTTTACTTTTGATCTTGGAAAGTGGGGTATGCTTGATTTTTAGTTGTATATAGTTGTTTTATTCTTGTTTTTATAAGTTCTTTGAGCACATGTGTGTCTTGTTCATGTGGTTTTTTTTCTTATTTGTGTCTTTTATTTCATGTGGTTAAGGTAGTCAAGTGGGCTTGTCTTGATCAAAGCTTTTGGTCAATGGTCAAAGGTCTCTTTTTTGTTTCAAATTTTATATGACTCCCTAATCCCAATGGACTAATAAGGCTACTAGTATAGTTAGTATAGTAGGCATACTACCCTTAGGAGTCACTAATTTATTGACCAAATTTGACTCTATAGGTAAAATAGGGGCACCTATAGGTTAAAAATTGAGTTTTAGGTTTTTTTTGGGGTATAATATTATGTAATAGGATGTATTATATGTATTTTGATTCTATCCCATATCATATTAGCCTAGGTCAATTAGTCTTTTAGTCCATTTATCATTTTGAGTCATTTTGGGGGTCATAAATGTGTATTAAATTAGTTATATGGAATCCTATGGAAATTTTAAGGTTTAAAGGGATTATTTCATGCCAAATGTGTCTTATTATGTCTTTAGTAATTGAAACTAACTAAAAAGTGGTAGGTTCCTTAAAAAAAAGGGTAGTTTTCTTGAAAAAAGAGGAATTTTCTTGAGTTGTATGAACTTATATAGTTTTATATGTATTAGGAGTGTCCATTGGTCTTCCACACACTTTTTTAATTGATAATTTTGATCATAATCTAAAAAAATGAATAAAACCACTTATCTCTCCTTCCACTAGGCTTGGCAAGCAACATTAGTCTTTAGGTTTGTACATGGTATAGTCAGCATTATATGTTTCAAGAAAAATGATCTTGTGGGTGTATCATACGTTAATTTAGATTAAATTTTATGTTTTTTTAGAGGAATTATGTCTTGTGCTTTATGAACCATTCTTAAGAAGTTACACTATCTAGTTTGCCTACTAATCTATGTACCCGATAGGTTTTGCCTTGTTTTGGGTAGATTTGTAAAATCCACTTGATGATTTTATTTTCATATGATTTTTAATCCATTATAAAATTATTACCATTAATATTTTCATGTTTCAAGGTTTTTTTATAAGTAAAATACATCAAAGTTGTAAGATAATCATCATTTTGTGTTGTAAGTAGTTTTTCACCATTTGTATGATATTCTTGCTTTGATAGTGGTTTTGAAGGATTAATATGGGTTGTTTTACATGTATATAGTGTTATATTATTAAAATTAACCTTTAAACCTCTTTTACCAAAGTAATCTATATGGAATTGTACTCATATGCAACTTACTAGTCAGTTTACCATGAAAAAGGTCATCTATAGGTGCTTGGAAAATGAAAATCATGTATAAATTAGGAACATAAGATATTTGAATCCATTAAATGGTTTTTAAAATCAATTTTTAGGTATTTTAATATTATTAAGACTAATTTATGTCCAAATATAATGCACTGCCTAACCTCATGCTCACTACCTATCTATATGCAATTCAGAATGTGCACTTACAAATGTTTTAAAGGAAAAATCATGTTGGCAGCAAGTTTTAGAAATTAAAAATGTCCTTGAAAATATAAATAATATATTTTTAATCCTTTATATAGGAATAAGACTTATTTTAAGGTCAATGTAATGCTCATTTTCCAATTTGCTCACCCTTACTTTCTGCATAGTGAAATACACACCTACAGGTGGCATAACAGAGGGATATGATGTCATAATGAAGTGTTAAAACATGAATTGAAAATTTTATTGGGAAAAAAATATGATTAATATTCCTTAAAATTCATTCCTAAAATGTTATTTGTATAAATGAGAGTGAAAACCATGCAAAAGGGTCAATTGATTGTGTTCAAGACAATTTTCACAAAAAATGCAAAACTGAGCACCTGGAGGTTTTGTAAATGTCATATGAGAGTTTCATAAGGATTTGATGAATTTATGAAATAAAATATTTTATCCTCTACATAAGAATATTATTATTCAATTTTTGGATAGAATATGATCAGTGGAGAGTGGTTTTTAGATGGACCAAAGTTGCATATTTATGCACTATTTTGAGTCAGTGTTATCTATAGGATGTGATTTACAAAAAGACCTATTCAATAAAAGGTTTAAAATTGTACCATTACACCATAATATAATGTTTATATATGACCTAATATAACATTAATTTCATAAATATCATCATAATGACATGATATAGTGTGTTTACCTCCCATACACATATACAGTCTGTACAAATAGCCTAAACACCCACCTATAGTTGATAGTGACCTAAGCATTGGTATTTTGATGGTGTTTTATCCCTTTAAAAGTGGATAAATTCATGATTATATTATATGTGATTATAATACTCCAAAAAATGTCTCTAAACATCATGATCAAGGACCAAGTGGAGAGGTATGCACCTATAACCACTGTAGATGATTGTCTTAGGCAAAGAGCAAAATGGTTGAATTTCTTGAGGAGAATATAACACAAAGATGATTTAAAATGGGTTCACACAATAAAAAATGGATTAAAATTTACTAATTATAATTTTATAATCAAAATTACAAAGCTAAAACACAAATGATCACCTATAGGTGACCCCACTCCAAATAAAAAAAGCACAGTCTGCTATTGATTGAGTCAAATAGTGAGTAAGCGTGGTGATCAAGAGTGTGTGAGTAAAAATAATGAGTAAAGTGAGTTAAATAAAGTTTAAAATGATATTTTAGGAATATATAAATATATTTAGGAATTTTATCTAAATTAAAATCATTTTAGACACCTATAGGGGTCATTCTTGAGAGGGAAAAGCATAAAACACAGTCAAGAAATTATACTCAATCTTGACTGAGTCAAGGTATGTGAAGAGTATGTGATAGATTAGAGGGATATATGAATATTTAAATCCATTAATTATGTTCATTATATTCTCATGCATATTTTATATTTGATATATGATAGAGTAGCTCTAAAAAAGAAACACATAGTCTACATTGCATATCATAAATAGGCTTTCTCCACATACAGTCTGTCTTATGTTTTAAGGATTATGGAAGGTAAAATGACTTGTTAAATATATAATTTTTTTTATATAAAAAATTTAATAATTTATTAATACCATAAAATTTTATTTTTGGTTAGACAAATATGGGAAGTTCCCTCTATTTTGTCTTAGATAGAGGGCACTTTCCCTTAGGCTTAAACTAACATGTTTGAAAGAATGGGTAAGAGGAGTAAACCAAAACATAAGTAGACACTTAAAAAAGGTATGGAAATATTAGGTAAATATAATCCAACAATGGAGACAAATAATAGAGGAAGGAATCCTAATAGGGAGGTCTAAACACTTAGAGTTGTAGTCAATCCTGGTATGAATTTTTAGGCCTAAAGGCCAAACAGAGGGTCATTTCTAATTGTGACATGAGATGAGAATTATAATGGATTGTGTGATGTTTTTTAAGTAATTATAATTTTTTTCAAGCTTATTTAATGAAAATTAGTGAAATATGATGTTATAAAACATAGAGGTTGTAGGCAGGCCTATTGGACATGGTTTAGGATTACTATCCAAATGAGGATCATTCACACTTCTAGCGTGAGATATGCATTAAAACCATTTTTAATTTTTTTTAGGTCATATAAGATATTTTTATCTAATTGAGATGAAAAGGAAACCACAAGGAGGCCATAATTAGGCTCAATAATAACTTAGGCCTATTGGAATGGAGATAAGAGCTTGATAGGCTAGCTTTAGAAGTTCATATCTCTCTTGGTGATTATCATGGGGGAAAAATAAGTTTGGAGGTGTTATAAAGGTAATTCAAAATAAATTTTTTGATATTTTTTTTAAGGTTCAACATCAAGTTTTTATGAATAAAGCCTAAGAGGTCAAAACTATCTAAAACCCTTATTAAACCCTTATAGTGACCCAATTAGGGAAATGGAAATGGAAATATAATATAATGTAATAGTTTTCATATGATTATGATTGAACCTTGTAGGAGACTCTCTTAGGCTACTCCACATTCTTTTGAATTGTACATAATTATATGGACAAGGTATAAAATAGGGTAATTTTGACTATTTTGTGTGTTTTACAAGTTCCAAGAGGAGTCTGAATATGAAACTAACTTTGGGAAAATGATTTAGAATTATGATAATCTATAATTTCAATTTAATTCCTTATAAAAACTCTTAAGTGTTCAATCAAATTACTTCATCTCAACTTGTCAAAACTAGCATATTGACCAAGCTAGTCAGAAGGGTGGAAAACATAGTGAGATTATTTTAAGGTGTTCCTAATTATTATAGAAAAATTAAGGGTATTTAAAAATATAATAAAACTCATTCCATGTATTTTAATGGTAAAATAAATCCAAATTTGATGCCAAGTGTGTACGGCACATGAAAGAGGAGTTTTCTTAATAGCAGATGATGATAACTCATTTTGGGATGATTATAGATGACCAAGCCTACATCTAATGAATTAAGAGGAATGTATAAAATCCTTCCTATTAATTTAAATCATAACAAATATCCCTAATTATTTTTTTGATGTTTAGATAGGTCCAAATCATGAAGGTAGTTTTCTGAGCCATAATGAGAACTTTCATGCCACTTTACAAGAGTTTCATGCCTTTAAGAGCCACTTGTTCCTTTTGAACTTGCATGATTCATCCCAAATCCTCTTATAATTCATAAATAACTCCTTTTATTATCTTTACAAGTGTCATTATTACATTTTTACTTCTCTCTTCTCCTCTTTCTCTCAAGTTTTATAAGAACTAGCCATTTTGGCCCTTGTAATGGATGCTTCACTTGACTATGGTGAAGCCCTGCTCATTTTCATACCTTATATTAAATAATTATTATTATTTTTACCTCTTCATTAATATTCATAGTGTGTTCTACTTGGATTATTTATCTTTCTTAGTGATAATTATGATTTTCTTAGCATGTTGTCTCATTCTTGCATCCTATTTGTAGTTGGAAAGCTACTTCTTGTAGGGTAAGTGAAGTGTTTTAGAAAGTGTCAAGGTTTATTGAGCTAGTATATTCACTAGTACAATTAAAATCCTATTTTATAGTCCTCCTATCCTAAACATTCATCCATAACCTCATAATTTAATATTGATGTGAGAACATACAGATTGGAGAAGTGTATATTTGGTTAGTCTCTTGGTTTAAAGTGTAAAATGCAGCTAGTTGGTAGTCATCAATCAATTTTGTGTATCACCTCCCTTAGGATATTTTTCTTTCATTTTCATCTTTCCCTTTCCCCCCCAAATTTTAGGTGTAGTAGTGATCCAAAGTGGTACATCAAGGGAGCTAGCCCTATCTAGAGATTCACCTCATCCTTAGTCTACCCACAAGCCTAGAGGTGTTTCCATTGTGCCTCTTGGATGAGAAAAGATAATACATCTCCTCAAAGGGTGGAAATCCAAGTGACAACACTTAAAAATTTTCCTAAATTATGAAAATTGTGTCAAGCCACCTTATACATACCATTTGATCAATGTGAATTGTGACTGCTTCCTTAGTCCCATGAGTACTCATTCTTGGAGGTTCTTCTACACTCTCTTTCTCTATGACCAAACTGACTTCATATAAAATAGTAACCATTTAAATAAATATCATACCTCATAGCATTAGGTTATTTGATAGGTATTTTCATGTTGACCTTTTTATCTTCAATAGTCTTCTCCTTGACTTGAGTTGTCTCGTTTTCGTCTTATTTGAAGTCTAAGCCTATCTTTTCACTTGAAGACTTTTTACTACTCAAGACATCATATAAATACTTAGTTCTCTTTTCAAACTTTACAAAGGTTATTACCTTGATTGATGCTTGATTCAGCTCATCTTTCAAGAATTCCCCTTAATTTTCATACTAATGCATTCTTCCTCTTTATCCTTTAGGTTTTATTTGACTATCTTTATCTGTGATTGATTATGATTGATGATATCATAATAATCATTGGAAATTTTACTTATTCTCTCTTGAAGTAGGTCAATCTTCTCCTCATAGTCCTTAACTAATGATTTTAGTTTGTAATTCTTTCTTCTTTGGAAATTTAACTAGTCTAGGGCATTTAATAATTTTTCCTGAAGATTTAATTTAGATTCTTCATTTGATTCTACATCAACCATAAGACCTTTCCCATTTGATCAACCCTCATTGTATGATTCTATGGCCATGAACAAGGTTTCATTATTGTCATGTTTTATTTCATTATTGCCATCATCACTATCAGATGTGCTTGAATAACTTACATATGATGAGTTATATTTTTGGGTATAGAATTTTTTTAAATTTTTGAATGACCCTTTCCTACCTTCATTCTTCTTGAATATATGGAATAAGATGAAATTATTTAGTCATGGTTATTATACATTATCTATATGGAAGATGCATGAACAAAATTTTTCCACACCTTTAATAAACATTAGGATATTTTCAAGAGAGGTTCAATAAAAGATAAAAAGTAAATGTTTTCATAATTTTATACCTAGTAATCCTATGGGATAAATCATATGAAAATAATGGACAACATGACAATTTTAATCCTTTATGGATTTGTTTATATCAAATCTCTAAAACTCTAGGTAACAATAATTTTCACTTAAGAGATCTTCAAGGTAATGGTTTAACTTTTCCAATTAATGGGAATTTTTTGAAACATTATAACATGGCTGCTCTAACTAGATGCATATCTAAATTAATGTTAGTCCTACCTTAGTAATAGGATTAGATTATATTTCTTACTTTTATAGATTAAATTTCTTGATTTCTTAGAGTAGATTTCATACTTTCATAGAATAGGTTTCATTATTTCTAAGATTAGTTTCCTTAAAATTAGATATGTTAAAATCACTTCTAACATGAAATTAACCTTAAATTATCCTAAAAAGGATAGCCAAATCATATTCAAATGGTGTTTGTGAAGATAAATTTAGGTGTATTTGAAGTCTTAGAGTTAGGACATATGTCATGGTTAAATTGATATTTTATATAAATAGAATGAGTTCACCAAAAATATGGAAGTTAATTTTGTATTTTCATGTAAATTTTAGAAATACTTTTCATTTTGAAAGGTCAATTGCACATTTACATGCCTAAAAATTGATTAAGAGATAACAATTTTTTTATTAAGGGTAAAAAGTAGGATTTTTTATGGATTAGGGACCCATACCCTAGATTAGAAAACAAGAAACTAAGGCCTAACAATCCAATATTTAATATAATAATAGATTTATAGAAATAAACTACATCATAGAGCAACTAAATAGCTAAATCATAAAAATGAAACACCGAAAATATAATGGCAAACCAAAGGGGTTTTGAATGGTTCCATTAATTGCGCTTGTTTCAAGGAAGTCAAAATATTACAAACTAATCTCTCCCTAAATATATTTGTAATAATATCCATCAAACCTATATGAAACACAACCCCTCTAACCAGGGAAAGCATTACCAAATAATAGTCCATCAGTTGAAAACTCAACATGTTAAATGTGCCATTTAAGCTTACACCATGGGTTTAAAGCCAAGATTTATCACATAAGTATTAATAAAGATATAAATTTCATATATGGTCCTTGATCAAACCATTAACATGGATATTTTCCTCCTCTTTGAGGATTGATACATACCTAGGGGTTTTGAACTAGACCTAAAAAATCAGATAGATGAACCAAGTCTGTTGCTTATACACTATTATGGAATTATCTATCATCCAAAAATGTCCATAAGTGGAATCATATAACATACACCATGTATTGGGAGATAATAACATTTGTAAATATAAAACTTGAGTAAAATATTTGATCTTTAATGAACTACATTCCTATAAACCCATCCAATGGTGGTTCTCAACAATTCTTCCAAGAAAGGTTAAACATAAATAAAATAGAAAAAATAATGGAAAAGGGGTGATTAAATAAATATATATCAGTGGTATGGATTCTTGGATGGAATTAGAGCAATGCTTAGATTGGAATCAAAGGTATCTATGTTAGGGATATGGATGCATGGCTAGTAGTGAATCAATCCCTGACATCCCAAAACCTTACACTCATAATATAATGTTATGTAAAAATGGGGGCATGGGGAGGTAGGGTAAAAAGAGACCTATCCTTTTGTCTAATCTTTACAAAAAATATCACAAAAAGGGGAAACAATTTTCACATAATCACACATGATTTGATTAATAAAATGGGCTATTATGTTGCATGGATATGTGGAAGTCTATTTCATTTTACTTATTTATTTATTTATTTCTTCTAAAGTCTATAATTTTTCAAGATGCATGAGACCAAAATTATGGTTTGTAAAACACTATAGTGTATTTATCTACTAATTCACCATTTTTTTTGGCAAACACACCCCATTTTCAAAATCTCAAATGAGGATCCATATTGAGCTCAAAATTTCATGTTTATGTCTAATCTAGTATAAAAACCTTAGAGTTTAAAGTTATAGGTTACTATATCAATTTGGTTATTATCTCTTGAAATTTAGTCTAAAATTATCAATGATAATTATATTTAAAATTATTGTTATGCACCTATTTGATATTTTAAATTTGAAAAGTTTAGCAATTTCAATTTTTTAAATTTTTTGGACCAACTAAGCTAACTAGGTGTTTTTTGAAGGATTCTATGTCTTTTATAGGTTATATTGACTACATGAGTTGGCACTAATTATTTTACCACATGTCACATTTTTGATAAATAAATTTTCAAATCCAAGAGATGAAAAATATTATAAGTATTAAAATAATCCAAGTGGGTAAGATCATGCCATATGTCATTATCTAGCTACCTCAGGATCAAATCTTCAAAGTTCTAAGTCTATTTTTGGACAAATAAGAAAGAATCATCCACTTGTCTTAATCTCATATATCCATGACCTATTACAAGTTCTAAGTCTATCTAGGCACCTGAGTGAGTGAGGGCCATCCATGTTTTGCTATATTGTGTACTCATAGCTTATGCAAAAAACTGCTAAGGTATGGGTTTTTCTGACTACCTAGACTAGTGATATCATGCCACATTTATTGATCCTACTCACTTGTTTCCTACATATAAATTAGTAAGTCACAAATCTCCCACTCATTTAGGACTTGTAAATATTGACACAAGTTATGATTCTCAATTATTAATAAGATAGAAAAGAGTTATCCACATGTTGGCATCTCACTTATCCATGGCTAACATTCAATTACATGACTAAAAAATCCAAGTGACTAAGTAGATAAGAGATAACCATATATGTGTCTATATATCTCACTAAGATTTGGCCAACATTCAAATACATAAGGATCAATTCCAAGTGATTAAGTGACAAGAGGCCACGTATAATCTTACAAGTAAGTCAATGCAAGTAAATAAACACTCATATTGTTTAAGTGAGGTGATGATAGGTGTGTTTATATATGACTTTGTAAGTGGCTCATCAATAAAACATAGAAATAAAATTCTAAGTGAAAAATAATCCCATAAAATCTAACATCACAAAAATAAAATTCAAAACAAAATAAAAAGGTAGTGAAGCCATTATCTATAATTAATTCTCATGAATGGAGGATATGGGAAATTAATGTTTGAGCTCAACTAGATTGACTTTATACTTGGTCCCAAAATAAAAAATGGGAATACATATATAACTTATTATTACTATGATTTGCTATTATATCTATCTCATAACTCAAAGTCTAAGCCTCATGACTATATAGATTTCCTAAGATTAGTAAAAATGATAGCTTCAAAGAATAATCATTCTCTCTAAATGTTTATTTTTATTGGAAACATAAAATTCATAGACACTATTTTTTATTCAACTATATTCAACCACAAACTATAACGTTATACCAAAATATGGATAGAGGTGAACATAGTAAATCCATACAAGGTGGATGACCAATTGTCTCTATAATAACAATAATATAGAGATGACTTGATCATAATAAACATAGTAAGACTACACAATATGAATACCAAACCATAGGTATTCCCTTGTATTGATGCCCTTTCAATTTATTTGTGTTTGGGAACTTCTTTGGGAACTTTGACATTAACTAGACCCAAAAAGATTATCTACTTTAGGGGAGATTATTAGTTTAAACATTAAATACCATATGAGAGAGGTAGAGAATATGTCTAATGGGAATTTCTATATGATGTCATATCTATTAGATGTAATCATGACCATTGTTACTCCCCTAGATAAGAGACATGGAAGCCTTCACTACTAAATCTCAAGAATAAAATTTGTCAATATCATAGCATCTTCCATATATATAAATTTAGGAAGTATATTTAGATGATTGAATGCCTCTTCTACCCAGAGTCTATAATTCCATAAATAGGAATCATATGCTTATATTATCACACCACAGCAAAAGGACAATAGATAAGATGGATGATTGTTGGTTATATCCTAAACACACTATAATTAGAATTAGAAAATCATTTGATAACTTATTACTACTAACTCATTGTGTCCTAAACAAGATAGTTGAGCAAGTAATAGAATCCCAATTATCCAATATTGTGATCCAATATTTGAATTCAAAAAGGCTACGTGTGATTCATAAAACCCATTTAAGTATAGTCAAATAATAATACACCTTATAGGAAATCTACATCAAATTTCCAATCATAAACATCAATTAAACCTACATGAGACTGACATTAGGTATTAAGATCCAAGATAGGTGATTACTATTGTTATCAAGTATTATGTAAAAAAATACAAAGGTTACATATGGGCATCAAACCTATATACATGATCCAATATTCCCGAATTCACTAGATGATATTGAGGCTTAAATATGAATGCAAGTAGTTTATATGCCAATGAGCGTAAATCAAAGGATACAATATGATACTTCCATAAATCCATAAGATGCTAGATATATTAATAAGGAAGATGAGGTGCCTACTAGGGTAGAAGATACACCCACTGAGATAGATCAACATATAATGGCCAATATATAAAAGGGGATCCTAAGGCCTATAAGTTCCACTCCTCTAGCCTAATAATTGGATATAGAGGAATATTCAATTATTTGTATGCCAATTTATCCTTCCCCAAAAGTTTTGTAAACACAACCTATAGAGGATCCTTAGTTTAGTACTCCCCCTGTTGTTCTACCAAAACTAGCCAATACTACTCCTCCCCTAGTAGTCACATATAGAAATAAGAAAATGACTCTCTCACCTAATTTACGAGCCCAAATATCACTGGAGTGGGATAAATACAACAAAGTGATGTAAATGTGCCTTTTTGGCTTTCATATGTTGAAATCAAAGATATTAATCCAATAGAGGAAATTAAACTGGGTAATATTGGAGAGGGTGTAAGGACATATTGAAGGTCACCTTCCTGACCATCCAATTCCTTCTCCATATGTGTAATAATCACAAGTAATGGGCATAAAAATTACATGTCATCTGGTCACATTTATAATATTCTAAGGGAGATAGTCCTAATAAGTCTTATACTACCATGGTTATATCCACATTATTTGATATTATTCTTATGGGTGACACTACTACAAATATTTTTATAGCTACAAAACTAATCATAATTCAAATTTTAGATGATTCCACTACAACAAATCTAGGAGAAAATATTCTATTGGATAATACTATAACAAATTCACATTTTATTAGAATTTGTTAAATTATTTTACCATTGAGTCCATGTACTTGCATAATTTTAATTCACCTAGAATGCATTAATTCATCCATTGCTTTTCACAACTATCAAGGAACCATAAGCACTAGGATACATTTTGAGGACCTAATATCTAAATACATTTTTTCTAGCTAGCCAACACTAGTAAGGGATTCCACTTTATTAATTATCCTCATTACACAAGTAATAAAAATACATTATTCAATAGTCTCTATACATAACACCCCATCCCTAACTAAGTATGTTTTCAAAATGCTTCCACAAATAAAAAGTATAACTTGGACGAAGTCCTTTCCTAACTTTCCTGAACACCTTTAATCCTCCATACCATGATCCACATCCAATATACCACTTATATTTCTAATGAAACCATAAGGTAACCCTTTACTCTCTACTTCTTCATCTCTAGTCCAAACTATTGAGCAGACTCTCATGGTGCTCTCACTATAGATCCAATAATTAGAGAAATAAGAGTCAATAATGTTGGACCTAGTTATCTCTGAGAAACCTAAAGTTGTTATGAAATTTAATATGGTCAAAAATATTATGAAGAGTATGATAAAGAGGATAATAATAGTTGAAGGTAAGCTTATTTAACTAGAGAAAAAGGAGGAACCATTCTCATTAATGAAGAATATAAAAACAAAACCTAGGGATGTATATGAGATTGAATAAAATAGCCTCATAGTGGCAGATGTAATTAGGGGCTTCTCAAACAAATATTTAGTGTATTTTAGTAGTCCAAGAAGGTCCTAGAGGATCAAAATATGATTGAAGATTGTAAGGACATATTTGACAATATGCAGAGTTCTACTAGGACTCTACATCATTTTTGAGCTCCATCAAGTCTACAACGGCCCAATCTCAACCATTATGGGGACATGTTGTTAGGTTTCATGAGTCAATGAAAGAATAGGATTCCAAGTTGAGTTTCATTAGAAAGGTTACCAAATTAAGGACACACCAGCATATGAATTTGATGCTTGCATCTAATGTGACTCTAGCTCAACTCTATGTAAATACTAAGAGACTCCATTTAACACAATGACACCAAGAGATGCAATGTTTAGTGTAAAAATTCACAAATGAGGATAAAATAAATATCCTAAGTTCTTAGGGATATAAACATTACATGTGTGTTAACATCTTAAGGACATATTTTCACTAAACCCTTAATTCAAAGTTTGTTAGGGGTTTCATCCTAAAACATTAAGTTAGAAGTGGAGAGTACCACTTATATGATGAATGAATAGATAGTATAGTTAATCAAATCTACCAATGATAAGGTGGATTAAATAAAAACATTGAATGTATCTTTCAAATATTCTATGGTTGTGTACAAAAAATTGCTGGATAAAATCCCATTATTTTTTATAAAGTACATCATTGAATTATAAACTATTAAGATATATTTTTTAGAAAGAATGACCAAATACAAAAGGTTACATGGGAAATGGGTTTGGTCACTTCATCAGGATCATTTTCAACTCATGATAAACCTTTGACACCTACACCAAAGTTACTTCGGTATACTATTATATACTCCTATAAGACTAGTGCTTATCAACGCACCAACTATAGTGGATCCCCTACCACCTAACAATTATTGTCACTTAAACTTAGAATCCAATCAAAATGGTTATGCATGATGTAACATTAGGAGGTTTTAAGGTGAAATTATAATTATTGGAATTAAAATTGAAATTGTATTGATAGTCCTCACTAAGACTTCAAGTAAGTCTTTGTATTTTTTTTATTTGTGGCTTATTTTATTTAGAAAAGGCTTATATGCCTAATTTTAGATTATATGTAATTTAATTATATTAATACATAGCCTACATGATTTTTGGCATACATTCCTAATTTGGACATTTTAAAATTAGATTGAGATTAAAGGATGAGGTGTCCTTATCCCAAGTTATAAGTATATGTCACTTAAAAATTATAAAATGAGGAGATTTTTGAAATTAATATAAGAAAGAAAGTTCTTGGACTATTCTATATATTTGTGTTGTAGTGTTGTATTTTCCAACTATTATTTGTCTTGCTAAGAATTTCCATTAAGTTAATATAATATAGAATAGGTTGTGTGTCTGATTGTTTTTAAGTTATTCATATTGAATAAATCATTAGTTTGAATTATAATTTATCATTGATCATACTTATTACTGGTTAGAGGTAGGGATGTCCTATGTAATATAGTTATAACAATTTTTTGATGATAATTATTGAGTATATTGAAACTATTTCCTTTAATTATTAACTTTGTCAAAAATTTCTACTGTTATAATAATTTTTTTTAACAAGTACTAGTTTTTGGACATTTTCTCATCCCGAGAAAGATAAAGTTTAGTAGAAGGGTTTATTTCTTAATTTATTCATATATCTCTTTCTTTTTTTCTTGACCTTTCCATCCTTTTTCAATTTTTTTTAATAAGTTCACTTTAGGTTATAGCCTCCCATCCATGCCATTTGATGTAGAAAACCACCCCCCTTTCCATTATTTATCCACATGCTTATTTACAAAATTGATATCTACAACTTGTGCCTTGGAGTGAATATTTTCACTACTTCTAAAACTTTATAGGTATCCTTAAATACACTCTTTATGTGCATAAAACCCACATCAATAAAGTTTTTGTAAATTTTTATAATTTTCCAAATATTAAATTTGTTGTTTACACTCAGGTTCAAAATTATTTAGCCTTTACTCTAGCAATTTCATTATTAAAATAAATATTAAAGATGTAGAAACATAAATGTAGTAACAATTACTTGATAATGTTAAATCTTGACATATTTGTATCCAAATTAATTGCACCCAATTATATTAACTCTTATATTCCATTTCTCCAAGACTTTGTATATATTAAAGTTAAACAATTTGTTTTCCATCATTACTAAAAATAAATTTTAATGAAAAATTCTTGAGCTATAGGAATTCACGTAGAGACTGTCCCAAATAGAGGACAATTATCTTTGACCATTCTTTTAAATTTCATGCTATATAAACAAGAGTGTAATGCACTTATATCCTCTTAGGATATCACATCTTTCACCTAATAATGGATATTATTTGAAACTTAAAACACTTTTTGGGGTCTTCTCACACATTTCATAAGATAACCTATATGAAATTTTAAAAATATTTTCCTATAAATACATATCAAGATTCATTCATTTTTTCCAATTGGAATTCATTACTCTCAAACATACATTCTTCTACACATTGAGAAAATCTTCCCTATGCTCTCTAAATTAAACACATCTCATAAGGATAAGCTATAATCTAGGTAAAAATCCATCTAAATCAAGTAAAGATCTATCATTTACAAGTATCAAAGTCATTTACTAGCTACATGGATATAGTCAAAGAAGCACAATTGCATATTCACTATAGGTGGGAAACTATGTGGGAATAATTTCCCTACTTGTATTATTAAATATTTAGGTAGATGTTAATAATCAAGGGGTGACTAAGGCTAGTTCAACCCATCACACTCCCATATTTTATTTCAGGTTACAAATATATCAAAGTGTCCCTAGGGTTTCAAATAAAAATGAATGAAAATAATAATTTATACAATGATAAAATCCTAGTTATGATATCTCAAATTACCCATTATTCATAGGCACACATTGTATGATGACCATTTATTTGACATAGTCTACTAGGACAAATACATTATCATCAGACTCAAGTGTACTATGTTCAAGTATTTATAAAATGGTCATGCCTAGATATAGTTTATGATCATGTTGATGATCTTCCATTTCTAGAATTCTACTTTAATTTTCATTTCATATTAGTAACCTATAATATTCATTTGAGATGAGTCCATAGTTAATGGAATTGAGTACACTACACTTAAAGTGGACCTCTTTATATTTATTTTATGATTTTATTCCTAATTCGAATCCTAAACAACCCTTTATTCTTATAATTTTCACACTCTAATAATCAAAAAAGTCAACATGAATATATGTGCATGCTAAGTATATTTATTATTAGGAATTTACAAAAAAGGTAACATTCCTTATTAATTATTATCCAACTAGTTGTTGAATATTATATATCTTTATCATTTTTATATTTTCTAGTCTTAAACCTATAATAAAAAATAATTTTTTTATATTATATAAAAAATAGGCTAAAACAATGCCATAGTTATCTTATGTTTTGTATATCATAATACTAACATTCCATTTTCTCATCCAAATTATATTTCCACTAGATAAGCTGAAAATATATGCATTGGTAGATCTATGACAATCAATATATTCAACCTAATTAGAATCCACAAACCCTTATAGTCTCACATTATTTCTTTCACTAGGATATCCTTAATAGTATATTTCATAGTTATAAATCCCACATAGATACATGACTATCCTCGCCACCACTTTCTAATTATATTTTTACATATATAATATGAATCTACTTATTAATCTCAATTATATGCACAATGTTAGGGATTATATAAGGCATTGTATACATTAGAGTTCTAACCACACTCACATATGGTACTTGAAACATACTCTCCAAATATGTTTTAGTTTTTGGGCATTGCATGGTAGATAGTTTTTGACCAAATAAAAAGGTGTGTCCATGGTCTTGCAATCCTACATCCTCGACCTATAGGATTTTTAGCTAGGGTATCTATAATATGTCATAAATACATGATTTTTTTTATTGTTACAATAGGACTTACAATATTATAATTTTATTATACCTTTTAATTTAAGTGATTTCTTGCATTTTAATACTTATTCTTATCATTAGATTATTTATAAAACTAATTATAGAGTTAATATTATGTAGAATGCCATCTTTACTTAGAAACAAATGAAAATCATATTTTAATAACAATTAATCACATAAAATAAATTATGTGCAATGACAAGGATACATTAGTTCATAAAGAAGACATACACAAGACACAATATAAAATTGAATGCTTAACAATCTAAATTTTCATTATATTGAAAACTAATTGAGAGAGATAACATATCCCTTTACACATAATGGTTATATATACTCCATGAATATTTTTATTTTGACCATTCATTTTGTCTTCTATTCATTCTTAGGTGAACATAAAACTTCCATTTTCTTCCTTGAGTTATATGCATGTTTATATTATATAAAATATAAAAATTATATCTCTCTTGTATTTATTAAAATAAAATAATTCATGTAAAATAATATTTGTAATATCCTACTAATAATTTCTTGAACATAAACAGATGTCTCATTCTAAGACATAGATATTAACAACATGTAGGTTCTTAAAACCTACTTATCTACATAGGTGGAGTTGTCCTGATAATTTTGACATCTAGATTATGAATAAGCTTTGGTAAATGTTCACTCAGTTGTTTTTACCAGTTTTCACTTCTTCCACCCTACTTAATATCCCTTTCAAGTTTTTATGTAAAAAACATACCAACCTACCACCCACTATGAGTTTCAATAGGTTGGAATAATAGGGTGGTCCCTTTTTATATGTTTTAAACCTTTCTTTCCTCATATTCAAAGTCTTTCTACATAATTATTTTCTAAAAATTAAAAATTTTGGACACAATTATGTAAGATGTTATAGGTGGAATTGGTAGAGTTACTATAATAGGAGTTAGGTAGGATATATATGTAGAATGTAGATGAAGTTGATAGGATGTTACTAAAATAGTTAATGTATTTTTATTATTAATTTGGTTGCATGGGAGGGATTTTTGATGGCTACTACAATTAACTTCTTCACTCGTAGTGTATTTATGATCTTTAAAATGGATATGTACTTGGGTTTCTCATGGATATATTTGATGGAGATTTAAATGTTGACCAAATATACTTTTTATCATTTACAATCCCCAAATGCATCCCTTACCATAATAAAGAGAATTCGCGTATGTATGGGTATTTTTATAATTCCATGGAAATAATCCTCACTCATATAATTAATTATTAAATGATGATTGCTCACATATTCCTAGATCTCCTTCATGATTTGTTAAATTTTCTCCACATATCATTACATTTGAAGCTACATGAACATGATTTGTAGAATTTATTATTCCTATAATATTATATGGATCATGACATTCTCTGTATATATAAATTATTATTGAAGATCAACATCAATTTTGGCCATTATTTCTACCTTTATGTTATTGCCTTTAATTTTTTGACCTTGGTGAGGTTGTCATTTATTTCTTGCAAGGTATGCTTGAGCTTTGCTTTCTAGTCAAATATCTAACATGAAATTTTATTTTCTTTTATCATGGATACATCAATGAATTTATCATACTCTTCCACTAGCTTAAATATGGATTCACTATAAAATGTTTGCACTTATACCTTTATCTACAAGAATTTTTGTATAGTTTTCTAGTCCTTAAAAATCTTAGTTATGAGGGTCATTAATTGCAATCAATAGGACATCACATGGATGCCTAAAACGTTTTGCACCAAGGTATGGAAAGTGTTGTTTATTATATTTTTATCCCTTTAAAAGTGATCATGTAGCTTGTCAATCTCTTTTACCATTTGTTTATTGAACTTGTGGTCTTAGTTGATTGTTGGCATGATAAATGCATGAAATTTAATGACACCCTTATATTATTCAAATGAAATTTAAAAACATATATAGTGGCATATTATGGAAGGATGTATATATTAAACTAACTTTTTTAAATTTGAATGTGTTTTAGTGCCTCACATAGAAATGCCAAGGGTAACATAAATGTTATTTATCTTTTGATTGGCACATGAATATCCATCCACCAAAAGCCATTTGTGTCATATTCACCATTGGAAAATTAATCCTATGACTTCATCTCACCAAACCAAAAATCATATAAGTTTATAAAAGGTTTCACTTTAGTTTCATCAATTTTTTTGTTTTTATATCCGTTAACTACTATTATTGTGTTAGTTCTTGCACAACTTGGCCTAATGTTTATTGGGCTTCTCCCATTTTGGCCAACATGATATAGGAATGATATATATCATATATTTTATTTTTCTCCACTTATTATTTATTTTTACACTCTACATATGCTTTATCTTTCTTCTCTTGTGCTTTTTTCTACTTTTTCTCTTTAACTTTTTTGTCCTTCATATCTTTTTCAGTTATAATGTTTGTAGCTACTACTTATTCATATGCAACCCTTATATTTTATTCTAAATAATAACATAAGTAATTAACCATTTTTAATTTTTCTAATTTTATATTTTTTATACCTTATCCTTATTTAATTATTCTACTTGCTAAGATTTATCTTCATCCATTTTGTAGTATCCTATTTTTATTTCTTTAAAAACAAATTATTCTCTTTTTATTCTTTATTTTTGGTTGCATTTTCTTCTTCTACATATGGAATTTTAGCATGATTATATATTATATATTATTATTATTATTATTATTAAATTATATATTTTTACATTTGATCTTGGCTGGGTTGCTCATGGGTTTAATTAACCTATGGTTCCTATTGTTATTCATTAATATCTAAATATACACTCATGGTTGGGTCTTTTGTTTGTTTTCTTAAAATTACTTGGGGGATTAAATTATTTACATGGAGTCCACTATGCAGTTATTTAGGAATAATGTTAAATAAGGCTCATTAAAAGTTAAACTATGGATTATTGGATTGTGAAAGGGATGGTAGAGTGCATAGTGGATTAGACTAAACAAAAATGTAGTTTAACACTTGGAAATGATGGACTTAGGCCATGCACATAGTGGAATTATTATTTTATTATTTCAATCATTTAAGTGAGTTTACCTTGTCATATACTACAATTATATCTAATTTTTTATGATCTCTAGTACTATGAATATTTCCATTATTTATGTGACTCCTAGATGTGGTTACATATCTCTTCATGTGCATGGATTCCTTAAAAGTGCCTTGAAGGTACTAGATATGACATATATTATTTATGATTAGGGTGTAGTTGGTTCCTTTATAATAATTTTGAAATTTTATGTTGATTACATAGATACACATGGGTCTTCTATAGTAATGATCACTTTTACTTGCATTCCTAAACTTGGTGCATCTCTTGCAAATAAAGTTTGTAACCAACAACAAGTTTTCTCCTCCTCAACAACTATATCCACTCATGTGGACTCAAGTAGAGGTATGAGGTTTAATAGTATAGCATGTAGAACATCATTCTAAACTTTGTATTTTCATATGACCTTACATTACAACCATTCTTTCTCCTCCTTCTCTTCATAAGGCTTATTTATAACATCCTCAACTAGAACCTTTTGAAACTCCTTTTGCATGATTCTTAGTGGGTTTTGATTGATTTATAATATGATGGTTCATATTCTATGTTTATTATCCCATGCCACTAATATTTGGGTTCTTTTTTTGGTGGTAGAGTTGAATCTGTAGATAGTTCTATATGCTTTGTTCACATCTCAAGCCATCCTAAGACAAATGATTATGGATGTGCTTGTCATAGTATGAATCATAATTTCATATATTTTAAACAATTGAAAATTATATGTAACTAATTTATTTTGGGAGAGAACATCCACTCTTAATTAATCCACATCAATGAAAAATGGTAGAGGAAATATTGGTAGCTTCTTCAGTTCATATATTTGTATCATCACATCATTTTATGGCTGGGTAGCTATTGTGATGAGCATAAGGTAATCCATGTCATCATATATAATGCATGGATTAGTAGTTATTATTTCATAAATTTAAATTAACTAACATACAAAATTATACACCTATTGGTATGGATTTCTCCCTTGTTAGCATATTAATTTTGAATCTTTATTATCTAGAATGAACTATCATATAATGAATTTTGAAAAAACTCATATATGTGAATCAAATAATTTTAAAATGGGAAATATTTTGGTCATACTCGCATACCATTTCAAAATATCCTTATATAAGGGTGGGTTTTTGACTTGTAAAAATATAACAACTTCCCCCTTATCAAAAATATCATGGATTGCATGACAAGTACAAAATTATTATGGATTTTGACCATTTTTGAGAGCCTAATGGAACTTTTATTGAAAATTTTAAGTTGGTTCATCATCAACTCTTTTTTGTGTCCAAAATATGTAGTTTGGCCATCCATTCAACATATGACCCTAGCAAAGCATGATAGAAGGAAATTACTCCTTGTGCTAGTATGGCTCCTTATGATTGGGTTATTTTAAGCCACTCTTTATTTAAAACATCAATGAATTTTTAGTTTTAGAGATAATTCCATCTTGAGTTTTGAAACAACAATTTTATTCCTATCTCCTCCTTTTGTGTATCACTCAAAATAACAAGAATCATTTGTGTGGCCATTTTGTCTTGTATATATTGATTTTACACTCAACTTTTAACTTAATTTTTTGATTCATCACTCTCTCATTATTTTTCACATAATTTACTCCTACACATAAATCATAATGAGAATTAAAGATGTGAGAAATGTGTGACTTTCTTGAACTCCTCTTTTATTTATACCAAAATATGTGCCAACTTGTATAGATCTGTTAAGAAATTTCACACACCTACTTGTGTGTTTTAATTTTTTTATAGCTATTTATGAGTTTAAACATGTTTTTTTTGTGTTTATTTATCTACATGATGTGATGTGATTTTATTTTATTTTTAAATAATTTCATCTTTTATAACTTGATACCACTTCATAATATCTACCTTTTAAAAATACATGCAATATTTTTTCGCTTATTTATGAATAATTTTTTTCACATTTATCCCATTACCCTATTATTTTATTTCATGGTCACAAGACAATCAAAAAATTATTTGATGTGAAATATTTCTTGTATTCCTCACATCATTTTGATCCATCCTTGAAATTGATTTTAGTAAATAGAGCTTATTCTTATACCAACATTATTTCCACTATTGTTTGTGTCATTTTGAAATATTATTTTTATATCTTCTCCTCCTATGCCATGCTATCTATGAAAATAAAAGATTAAATTCAAATGATAAACTAAGTGTTCTTTATGATGCCTATTTTTTAATTTTATTCTCAAGACTAATGTGTAGTAGGATTGAGGTTAATACCATTTATATTTATTATAAGAATGTTTAACTTTAGATCTTGTAATTATATTTTGCCTTTCCATATTAAATTATAGAATATATAGGGACATTAATTCATATATTGAAACTTCCCTAGGTGTGATTTTTACTTATTTTCATAAATTAGTACCATCATTTAAGGATAAATTCCTTAGATTACAAGTATTGATCATGCCATGCCTTATAGCTATATTTTTACATAGTTTCCTAATTCCATTTCACTATCCTCCTTGTTTATTCCTAATGAGTTAATTTCAATAGTTGATTATGTAATTAAATATATATCCAATATATGTGATCATGGAAATTAGTAGGATAGGCAAAATACACTCCATAAAACTGACTGTTGTAATTCCTTATACCAATTAGAATATAGTGTACCATATCACATAATTGTAATTAGTTATATATGCCCATATTAATGTTGGGATATGGTCCTCCTAGTTATTATTATAAGAATTAAATATCTTCATAACCATCTTCTCTATTACCTTAAAATAATCTACTGCTTATCCATTTACCTCAAGATGTTAAATTGTACTCTTTTAGTGTGAAATTATAAACTCATCCATTAAGGTTTTGATGGTATTGTTCAATAAATGTGTGACCATGTCACTTACCAAATAATTTATAAATCTAAAAATTATTATGATGTTCTCATATAAATATTTTTTATCATACTTCCCACCACATCATAGAGTCATAGGTGCCTTGAACTATTCATTGAAATAATCTATCATAGTAAATATTAGTAGCATAAAATTTGGCTTTGTCATGCAATGAAAAACATCATAGTGTTTTTTAATCCAATGTGCATCCAAAAACACTATAAGCCACCATAATAAAATTTATATAATATTAATTATAATAAATTAACCTATGAAATTTACACTTTATAAACCTTCATGAGTTTCCTTGAAAACTTATACTCATTGATTATTCAAAATCACTATGTGAAGGACATCATCATTACCCAACTTGTGTAGGAAGCCATTGATGATGGTGAATCAAAAATATCACGTGGATAACCATTTACTATCAGGTGATCAATAGTGATATTTAAATTCACCATGGTAAATAAAATTTATGATTTCATATGGATTTTTTTTGTTTGCATCAACTCAAAATAAATGACCATCTAAACACTCATCCTACCACTCTATTGGCTCCTCCCCTATTTGTATCTTATTGATTTGATTTGGTTTTACATTATCCCATATTGGATTCTATTTTTTTTGAATTGGTAATATTAAAAAAAATCAATCACATTTAAATACTTCCTCTCAGTAGTGGTTTATTAAAAAATTATCATAACACCTAGTGATCTGTGAAAAACTCAAAACCTTAATGGATCATTAAAGTCAAACTCCTTGACAATAGGTATAGTATTAGTAGGTAATTCATCATAGGTTAATTAATTAAAAATGGGTGATTCAATAACAACATTGTGATCTTTATTTACAATTGGTTGCAAAATATCAACTTTGAACATATTTTGGTCATCAAAAGATGGATCTTGAAGAGGTAATGGTTGGATCTATTGAGGACCAAAGTACATCATGGAATTTATAAAGTGGGGGATGGTTGGTATAGAATGAATAATATTTTGTGGTTCAAAAATGGGCTCTTCGGAAATTAGAGTACTGAAGAAGGGATCAATAAAGACTAGTTTATCAAACTGACATTCTTCAATAATAGGTTCAACAAATACTAGTGATGGCATATAATGGTAATGACTAGGTGTTTTGAAGGTCATTTAATATAAAAATATAAAGGAGGAGGGCATAAAATGATAACCCTTAAAGTATATGAATCTTGGTCACTTGTGAAAGTCAAAAGAGGATAGCCTAAACTGGTAACCTTCATGCATTATGGAGCTCGATCACTTGTGCAAGACAAAGGGGGATAAATTAAGATGGTAAACTTCATGTGTTACAAAGATTTATAACTCATGTACTTTGAATGAGGATAACCTAAAATGGTAACCTTTAAATGTTACATAGCTTAGATACTTGCACAAACTGAAGGAGGAAAATGGGGTTGGTGTATGAAAATTGGCATGGATTAGTTTGGTAATTTTAATTGCACCCAATGAGGATGATATATTAAAACATGATAGAACACTCATTTCCATCATAAAAATTATCTTCCTCATAACTAAGGCCATAATATACCCCACTACGAGTATTTGTTGAACCTAGTCATTACCATTCTAATCATCCTCATAATCACTATTAACTCCTACGAAGGATTCTAGAACCCTCCAAATATAGAACATTCCCTATTCCTACCCCTCCTCTGTAGAAGCCTATAAATCTAGAGGCTTCTAAGTAATTTTAAATTAATTTGATAATTTTCATCCATTGATCTCACTCAACTAAGTTTAAACATCAACTATTGATCTTTCCTTCCTTGCCTATAAAACTAAGCTCTCCCTCCAACCTCAAACTAATTGGAAACCAATTTAGAAAGCCATCATCTTGCCATTATCATTGAATCCATAGAAGCACTATAACACTCATCTAAGCCAATATCAACCACATCTAACCATTGGAAGCCATTATCAATATATAGTAAGAAATCCAATAATTTAAATTCTGGACATCAAACAATTCAAGAGCAAATCCTAGAGTGGAGTAATAAGTAGGTAAAAATGATGGTGAGCATGTTCCAATTATTTTGATTTACCTATTTTATCTATTTTTATTGGTGTCATTGAGTTTTAGGTTTTTATTATTAAGTTTATTAATATTTCTTGAATCTAAAATTTGATGCACATTTAGTCGACCATAATGGAAGCATCCCTCCCAAACTAACAATTTTGTATCCAAGTTGTGCTTTTGATAGCCTATAGGTCTGATTATATCACTAAAAAACTTGATATTTTTACATGAATAGGTATAATATATGGCATTGCAATGGTATTCATGGTTTTGTCTTGTGCATTAGTGATATTACCCTCGTAAGTCATGATTTTGATTTAGCCATCTAATTAACTACTAACCATCTATCTGACCACACATGTTGTAGTCCTTAGACAATATCATGATTCATGATTTAAATTTTTGATCAGATAGTTATGATTTTATTTTTCTAAGTTGTGATTTTTCTTAAGGCACTAATAATCTATTCTTGATAGGTTTCTATATATTGACAAAACTACAACTTTGCAAGTCACAACTTTGTCCTACCATAAGCAATTTTGTCATCGATAGTTATGATTTTGTCATTTCTAGGTCATCCATTTTGTTGATTGATCATCATTTCATTTGACCTTTATGATCTTGTTCTATGTATTATTGTGTGTTATCCAAAATTACTAACCTTTTGTGTGTAGGAAACTAGGTCAAAAAGGAGCCTTAAGAAGGAACCTAGACATCATCATCAAACCACAAAATCATAACTTACCTATTAGTGAGTTTACTCTGGTAAAGATGATATTGAGGCTAAAAGTGGTGGTTTTGAAGGTTTTGATAAAACTACTTATGTTTGTCCTTTTTTTCTCTAACCTATAGGTTCAATTTTTCATTTTTTTTTCTTGAAGGGGACTTATTCTCACAATAAAACATGTAAAAGTACTTTTGACCTAAAATTTCATCCAAATGGTTTTTACCACACTTAACCACATGTTATAATTAGATATTTAATCTTTATGTGGTTTATTTGTGTGTTTTTATAGGGTTACTAAGGAAGAAGCCAAGGTAGGAGAATCATATGAATATAGATCAAAACACAACCATTTAATATTTTATTCATCAATGACAAAACTACAGATCATGACATTTTGAATATCATGAATTTATCCTATTCAGTAGTGATTTTACATATATATTGAAAATTTTGTATTTTGTTAATTTTTGCCATTTTAAACTGTCTATAGGTTATTTTTGACATTACATAGGGCATACTTAGGATAAAATTTGATACAAAACATCTTCTATTCATCTGGCTAATCAGAATATTATGTCATTTTGATAAAATCTAGGTATCCATATTAAAATTTTGATATATCACATTAATATGTTTTGAATTTCCCTAACTATTTGTAAATAAACACATCTAAGTAATTTGTCATATCCTACTTAGTCATCTATTCTGTCAAATAGTCAAAATATGGAGGTTTTATAATTTATAACCAAACCACAACTCTAATTTTATAGTTAATAGTGATTTTGTCATTTGTAATCATGTTTTTATCTAAATAGTCATAGTTTTATAGCTAACTATCATGGTTAAGCTAACTATTACAAAATCATAACTCATAATCTATGCTTTTGCATTAGATTTTCAATTTTGCACTTTTTAGTTATAATTTTGCATTGTGTTGTTGTGATTTTGCATTGATTTTTTTCCTTCAATTTGGTATTTTATGAATGCATTTTTTGATTCATTTTTTTTAATTTTTTATTCATCTTGGGCCTCTTGCAATGCCTAAATTTCCTTTGGCATCAGGGGCTCCACCCTTTGACCTCACCCTATACTACAATAGGGAGCACACCCTGGGCATTACCCCTAGACCCCACAAGGGGATCTACCCTTTGAAGCTGTAAGGGGCACTACCCCTTGACCCCATTGGGGGATACTATCCCTAGACCCCTATGTCATGGCCTACTCAAACAAAATAAATTATAGATCCAAATCATGAATATTTAGGGTGTTTTTCTTAAGGCATATTAGACTAACATCTTGTTTCTCATATGGGTAATTTTTTAATCTAACATTATGTCTTGTAAGTTTCACCTCAAGATTATCAATTGAAAACTACTAATCCATATTTTGTAGGACCCCTCTCTTGAGTGATAAAGTCTAAATCTAACTGTGTGCTTGCACACTATTTATCAAAGAATCCTTTATCACTTTGAAAATCATTTTGGATCATCTTGTATATATTGGTTTCCATCACTTTTTCTACATCATTTTAATTTCTTATCTTGTATAGTCTTGTCATTTATCTTGTAAATATAATCACACATCTTAATCTAATCAATTAATTAATCTTTTGGTCTGCATGTTTGTATCTTAAGGGATATGGTTGGAGTATGATCTCCCCCTTGCATCTTTATAGTGATTCTTGTCTGATTAAAAACCATATATAAACCCTCCTTATTTTTATTTTCTAGGGTCAATGTGACATGGAATTGATACCCATGCACTTGCCATAGTCTTAAGGGGATAATGACCATGGATTTCACCACCATGCACTAATTCAAACTCCATGTTCTAATGGAGTATAAATATTAGGGATGTCTATCATTAGGATAAGTAGTTGACCCTATATAGGTCATCCATGAAGGGGAAGAGTTATCTCTATAAACTAGGTATTAGATATCACCCTATATGGACTTGGGCCCCACTATACCTTCATGTATATAGGGGACATACCTAGAAATCCTTGTGTATACCTATACTAGAAGCCTTCAACTATAACAAGTGGGCCATTATAGGAATTAGTATCAGCTTCAAAGTATCCAATAAATCTGAATGGGGTTAAGAAGATTTAATTGATACCAAAATGGGTCACTAACCTACATCCTCACCTATGAAGCCATTGGATGGTGCTGGCATCTGGTTAAACACCCTCACTAGTTTACTAATTATAGGTTTGTGACTTGCTTTCTTAGGTGTGTGTTGTGATAGACCTATAGTGTTTGTGATTTGAGTCATAATTTACTCAAACCTATACACACTTATATAGGTCTTTTCATAACCCATTTTTTACATCCTAATCCTTTGTACATATATCTTCATCTTATCTATCTTTGTCTCATCACTTTGTCATCTTATACATCCTTATACCATCATCTTTGTGCATTAATATCATCTTGTACATATTAATCAACATCCTGTTATAAATATTGTCTTTGTATATCCTTATCCCTATCTCATCTTGTATTTATCCTATCCTAATCTAGTAAGCCCCATATCATCCTATCTCATCTTTATTCATACCCCATCATCTCATTCATATCTCATAATTCCATTTATATATATTTATCCCATATCCCACCTTATCTTAATCCTATTATACTCTATTTATATTTACTCATCATTAACTATATCCCAATCACATATTATACATCCTTACCATTATCCTTTTGTACATCATTTGTTATTTTATACATCTTTAACTCATCATCCCATTATACATATTGTTCTTTATATATTATTTTAAAATCACATTATATTCTAGTCTCACCAATCATTAGTTATATTCTATCACATATCACACCTTGTATATCCTTGTTAACATCCCCCTTGTACATATTATCATTGCCTTAATCTCATTCTAGTCTGACCATATCTTCCCATCCTTGATCATCCCCCATAACCTACATATTATAATCACATCTTGTACATCCTTATCATCATCCCATTGAATATATTATCATTATATTTTCCTATCCCATCCCCCATCTTGTATTCATCCAATATTAGGAACATATAGTCACCACCTTGTCTTCCCCTCCTCCTAATCCAACTATTATCTAGTCATCATTGGCCACATTCCCATCACCTATATCTTGTCTTGTACATAATTTGTTCTCTTGTACATCCTTATAGTCAAATCCTATCCTAATCTCCCATATCATTGGTCATAACCCCACCTATCCTAAACCACATCCCATCATAACATCCATATATTATCATTATTCCCTCATCATTTTTCTTGACCTTACCTTCTTCACCATTCTAGTCTACCCTTATCTCTTATCTTATTCTAGTTGGATTTATAGGTCACATACGAGTCTAAACCATCCCCATATCATCCCTTATCATTTCATTAACATCCATCATATTACTTATCCTTATCCCATCATCCCAATAATCTTCATCATGTATTCATATCCCATCTCAAACAAATCCATCTAAGGTCTTGAGATAGTCCCATCATCCATATCATCCCAATCTACTATCATTCATCATTTGCTTAGATCTCATACCTAGTCAGTATCTTACTACCATCTTATCACTTTATCAGTCTCAATATAGCAAACACATCATCAATATAGTCCTTATCATCCTTACCTAGTCATAATTAAAACCCATCATGTCATCCTCTTCCTATTTAAAACTTAGGCGCCCATCAAATCCTTAATCATTTTGCTAGATTGACAACTAGGCATCATTGATAGGACATTAGAGCCTATTTAGCTATCTATCTAAAATTTGACCTTAGTCTTATATCATCCTGATCACATTTAATCCATCTCATTATCATCATCACCTATCATACTATATCAATCATTAGACCCATTTTATTCAAGGAGCCATCCCTAATCCTTAGGCTACCTTTTATAATTCATCCTTTATCATCCATCACCATGGAGCTAGATCCCACCTTCATAGACCAATACATAGTTTATCATAAGGATGAGATCCTCTTAAAGTTTATAATGATGGGTGTACCACTCCTAGAATTTTTTAAACCCCTTCAACTCATGTCACCTCCCATCTAATCCTCTTCATGTGAACCCCTCACCAATCCTCGATCTTCTAATCATAAACCATCAACTTGCCCTTCCTATAATAGCAAAGAGAATCCAACATTAGCCACCTTGCCTACTTCTAGTTCATCCACCCAATCATGACAACAACCATTTTATCCAAATTTAAATGCTTCCACATCTAAATCAAAAAGTGAAGTGGGTCATTATACTCCCCTTTCTATATCCTTGGAACCCCTTTTTAAATAACTAGTCACCACTAACATGATGGCTTATCCACCTATCTGACATATTGATCCTACTAAGCCTACACCCTCCTAGTATATATCCAATCAATATTATACATATCACTAAACCTGAGGGCATACCATTAATTAATGTCAACCTTTCCATGATTATGTCCAAAACCTCATTAACCGTGGTGATATAGTAATTAAGGATGAAATAGATGAATCCACATCCCTAGGTGAACAATAAAACAAATGCCATGATTTTATTCCCAATCATGATCAAGCCCTTCCCTTTCCAATCCAAGGCCAAAAATTCACACCATCTTACATGATTCCCCCATCCTTTAAAAATCCTCTATAAAATTTGCATCTACTCCCCATGCGCCTAGTCCTCTTGTATCTCATGAACCCTCTCACCCATCATATCAAACACCCCATGTAGAGAGGATAATTATAGAAAATGAACCTTCTACTAGAAGCATTGCATCTTGTACATTAGAGTTAACATTAGAAGTATTATATTCATTAGGATCATATATAATACCAAAATTCAAATTAGATTTCCTCATTAGAAATGTCATCCCTTATTGATGTCGATAATACATGTTTTTTAGAGGTACCACTAATTTGGATGCCTCCACTCCATCACTAGGCATATTATTTGATCCCAATCATGATGATGACATCATAAATGAGTTATTAAAAGATTTATTTATAGAATATTGTTAGAGTGAATCTAATCCTCCTTTGGATGCATTTAATATAGATAGTCTTTATGAACCTTTTGTTGATCTTGAGAAGAATTTCTTTGATGTCAAAATTGGGTCTCTTTATAACCCCTATGAAGACTATGCTACCCCATCACCACTAATTGACCTCATCATATCATCTCCCCTACATTCCTTCACCATAAATACTTTACTTCCTATCAATGATCATTTAATCACCTCCCACCATAAGGATGAACAAGAACATATATCATTGGAGAATTATTCAAGTAACATAATGTATGACACAAGTATTGAGGTCTAGGACCACATTCCAAAGGTTATGAATCATAATCAATCCCTCCCTGATCTTATCAATAAATGTGAATAATATTTCAATCATCAACCTAATATGAATATGTCTTCCCCTAGTGAAGCCTGATATTAGGCACTACACGAATGTCAAAGTCAAAATCATCATTTATCAAGTCAAAAATCAATCTCCCCTAGTGAATCTCAAATCAAGTACTAAGGGGCAGTCAAAATCAAAATAATGTAAAAATCATGATTGATCATCCATCAAGTGATCATATCAAAGATGAATCACAAATTCAAAGTGTCTTGGATCTCTTATAGTCTTTTGTCAATTGACACCAATCAAATAAATAATGTCGTACATATCCAATGAGGTATGTGATTGCTAGTCCATCACCTTGTCCTATTATGATCCTATCATTCATTTAGGTCCTAATCCTCCATCACCCATCATACCATCCTATCCTGATCCTATCATCCATAAAAATCAATCTCTAATTGAATCCATACCTCACATCATCTCCCTAGGCAACATTATCTCCCTTAGGGCCAATAAAGACACATTATCTAGATATCTAGAGGGGTCACCATCAGTAATCACTAAAGGCCACCAAGACATCCAAGCATCTAACATCCATCATAGAATAGATGTTAGATAAATATAAAAGCAACTCATACATCTTGTATATTATATGCATATCCAATAAATTATGATGCCCAATAAGTCAAAAAAAACATTCATCCAATGGTGAAAACCAATCTTTTAGTGCCTTGGGAAAGTACCATAATGAAAACTAGTTTATGGAATCATGGTAGAATACTATACTATCTGCATTATAACTCAATACATTAGGGAAAAATATATCCTTTCCATCCTACTCATCATATAACTTGTCAACCTTATCTACATCATCCATATATGTCACTTATTATCCCTTAGTCCAACCAATCATCTACCTTTCATTCCTTCTTATCTTTACCTTCATAAGGAATTCAAGGTGACTTGAGAACTATCCTCAAACCATCTTGGCATATACTCTAGTAGACACTCAGATAACTAAACATATGGTTCCTTCATGATGTGCTCATTGGCAATCCCTAGTCCCTTCTTCATTGGTTCTCATCATCCATCATTCCATCCATCCTCATCCTAGTTGCTAGGTTTGGCATTTGCTTTGATAGTAAGCCCATTTGTCTATTGTATATACATATATCCAAAATATCCTAAACTTTTAAAAATGTAAAAAAACCTAAGAAAGTATACAAGTTTGAAAAAGCCAAAAATAATCCAAGATGTCTTATCTTATGCATAAAACCCTAGTCACATTATCCTATCAACTTTACCATCCTACACCACATCCAATCCTTACTCTATTAAACCCATTGTAATTATCACCATCCCAAAAAATCATATAATATATATCTTCTATTCCATATTGGAACCCACTCCTATTGGTAACCCATCTATGTCTTCATCATCATCCTTTATGGCATAGGTATTATCAACATACATAACCTTATCAAAGAATTTAGTCTAGAACCCATCACATTTTTATCATTTCCTCTTCATATCTAGCACACATCCAAGCCCTATTTTATATTATGAAAGGTATATGATCCCATCACCTTTCTATCAATGACTTTCCATACTTATCACCCATCTAATCACTATTTTGTTAGTATGGAAGGTATTTGATCCCATCATCTCCTAGTTTCGTTGTTAGATAAAACTCTTGTAAGGCCTTATCTATTGGTAATATTTTGTCATAAATTTTATCAATCACATTATTTGGATACTTTTTGATTTTATTTTGATACCAAATATGTATTTAAATACCTTATCACATCATCCATCCTCATCCCATAACTAGGGGCAAGTCTAATCCATATCTGCATTTATATCCTTGTCCAAGTCCTAAACCTAATCATCATTGTTAGTTTATCCAAGTCTATCATAAGTCCAAAATAACATCCTAATAATCTTATTCTAACCCATCTCTAAATCACTCATCCCAACATTAGACAAGACATTGGGACATTGCATGTATATACTTGTGTCTGTTAGTTGTTTGTTTTATTTTTCTTGTTTACATGTTTTTATCATGTATATATTTTGTTTGTCTTATTTTGTTTTCATCATGTTTCTTAGGAAATTAATGAGGATTATATGAGGTCATAAAGCTATCATAATGATTATAATTTCCCTAGAGGATGAAAATTTTACTATTTGCCCATGAAATTTGGCACCACATCCTCTTAGTCATATCGACATCATGGGGCACACTGCCAAGTGCTATATTTAGTGGATTGATTAGACTATGATGAGAATTATGACAAATGTGATGTCTTGATCATATATATTCCTCATCATTAATATAATCATTTAATTTAATCCTCGTAATCCATCTAACTAACATCTAATATTTTATCTTCATCTCATCATTTGAATCATATTCTTTAATCACTAACATTATCCTCTAGTCAATAATCATCATCAATTTAATCTTCTAATCAATCATTGTCATTTATCCTTTAATCAAAACTAAATTAACCTAGGGTATTTTAAGAATATGTAGGCAATAATTGGCCACTTTTTCATGCCCAAGGATAACTTATCCACTATCTCCTCTCTTACTCCCTTGCATTTGTATTTGTTAGGGGCATCATTGCTACTCAGTGGTCAATCATATATTTCATTTTATATCATCACCTTTATAATATTTATTGATTGATAATTGAGCTACACCCATAATTAATCTTATCAAATCTTATCATATCTTATAGCTCTCCCTTGCATGCATCCTCACTTGGGATGCATTTAAAGCTTATGGTCTCTTAATCCTATCATCATCTTGTTATACTTGATTCCCCCTTAGGATGTGTTGATAATCATGACACCTATAGCCTATATTCCCTATGCATGTGTCCTATTCAGGGGCATCATAAATCTATAGCTCATTTCTCAAGTCAAATTATGCTTCATATTATATCTCACACTTAGCATCCCATCCCCTCATCTATCTATGATAGATCACCCCTAGTTTCTTCTTTCAAGTGGTCATCCATATTATTATTCCCCACATGTCCCCTCAAGGGGGTACCATATCCACAAAAATCATTTACTAACATTCATCTATGACATGGTTTTTATTTGAAATACCATTACTCCTTTCACTTTGCTTCAATCACAATGCCTTTTCAAAGACGAGTAAAATGTATGCACCCAAATTTTATCACCTACTTTATTATCACTAATATTAATATTAGTTGACACTAATTTCATTTCTCATTTATTCTAATTTATCTCACTAATTTATCCCCTTCCTAGTAACTTATCTAATGTCCCCCTCTTCATATTTCTTAATTTACTAATCTTATTCTATCCCAATTCATCATTAATCCCCATTATACTAATCTAATACCATTTACCTATTATTTGGGAATTTTAAATTCCTAATGGCCCAAAAACTCTCCCTTTCATGTGTCCTTACTTGGGATATGTTTAAAGCTTTCCACCTTTTAATCTTATCATCATCATGTTACAGTTGATTCACCCTTGGGATGTGTTGACAACCATGACAGCCATCATCTTTACTCCCTATACATATATAATTTTAAGGGGCATCACAGATATGTATTTTTCTATTTCACATGTGCAATTGAATCATCAATTTATCTCTTCATCACATCCCACCCCTCATTTTTACTTGTGAGCGGCCATTCATATAATTTTTTATTGCATGTCCCCTTGAGGGGGCATCATATCCCCTAAGATTATCTACTAAAATTCATCTATAACATGGATTTTATTTGAAATACCATTACTCCTTCCACTTTAATCCACTTGCAATACCTTTTCAAATAGGGGGAAAATGTATGCACCTAAATTCACTTGCCTTCATTATTGTCACTAATATTCCTATTAGTTGACACTAATTCCATTTGTTATAATTTATCCTCAAAATTTATCCCCTTCCTAGTCACTTATTTAATGCTCTATTGACCATTTTGGCCCACATATTAGGCTTTTCATGTTGTTGGAAGGAGAAGCTAGTAGGGTCCTAATGAAATAAAAAACCCAATGGCTTCAAAATGTGTCCAACAATGCAAATATAGGGATCCAAGTAGGATCTCATGGTGCTTGTGATTATTTATGGGAATGTACCAAATTTACAAATTCTTGAGAGATCATCAAAACTCTGAAGGGTCGAGAAAAGGGTGAATTATGTAAGCTTTGGAGACTAGACTATCACTAGGATGTGTTTTAGAAACAAATGGACCATCCTATTTGAGAACTTAATAAATTAACATAATAAAGCCATGAAAGACAAAATATTTTATCACCATGGATTTATACATACCAGGATCATCCTCTAAATGTTTCATGCCCACATGTATTCTCTAGCTCAAGTTATGGAGCTTCAAAGTTGGACCTGCAACATAAGATGTTCATGATAATGTCAAGTTTGAGCTTTTTAAAGAAATTTTTTGGGTTCAAAATATCCTTAAAAGTTTTAAATTTGATCAATATCTAATGGTACACATGAGTTGACAAACTAACACTTGACATATAATGGCTTACATTGGGGTCAAATAAGTCAAAAGGTCTCTGGGTTAAGGCCCTTTAAAGATCTACAAGTTGGACAAGATTTGATGGTATAGATCAACTAATTAGAGATCCAATGATGTGAGCTTGACTCAAAAAGAGGTAGGTCTAAGAATAATTTGATGGTATATAGTGCATCATACATCTTGATCCAATGGTACGAGATGAGTTAAAAGCTCAAGGAGCTAAAGAGGCCACCACATGGCATAAGTGCATAAAGAAGTAGATTGACAATAAGATCCTAAGATCAAAGCATGATTAAAAAGTGTAATGAGATCATTAACATTGGTAAAAAATAAACGACTCATGTTTATTCATACTAAGAAAGATCAATGGTGTGTGGGTGGGTCCAAATGTCAATAGGTTGAGTCAAATATCGACAACCAATGAAATCAAAGGTCAAGAGGATAAGGGATTTTGGATGAGAGGTTGAACATGTGACCAAGTTTATTTTAGGGTCATCCCCTCTCCATTGGAGCTTAGATAAATGCCATTAAAGGGACATAGTCATGCAGTCAGGTTAAAGGACATAAAGGGACCACCATTAGAGCTCAATATGGACCTCTCATTTGAGGGTTTATGTCATAGAGGTATATTTTTATGACTGTGTTCACCATTTTTATAAGGAGGATCTATTATTTTAAAGGTTTCCATGAAGGCATACATGTAGACCCCAATTGTTTCATTTTTAGGACTAGCTACATGAAAAACACCCCTTCTCTCCACTATGCACACCACGATAAACTAGTTAAGAGTAATTAACAACAAGAAAAGTTTCTAATAGACTAACCTAGTTGTTATAAATGCATGAATGGTATAACCTAGCTTAGAAAAAATTGACCCTACCATTGTAACTTGAAGGAACATCAGCATAGCTATACAACCACTTTAATTAACCCATATCAATCAAGAGGGTTTGAATGAGCATAATTTATAGAGGCAGTTATAACTAGATTTCAAATGAAATTGAGCTCATTTTATTCCCATTTGAGCACCAAAACTCCCTCTCTCTTGCTTCCTTTATTCTATTAATATATCCTTTGACCTATTGATGATCATCCATCAAGTTGATATGACTAGACTTTGCAAAAAAATATATTTTATACCTATTTGAGTAATGAAAAAGGCACTTTTGTAGTGTTTTGTTAATATATGTTAGTATTCTTATGTTTTTTTAATATTTTAATAGGTCTAATTCTCCATTTGAAAATTATAATCTTAGCCTAAATAGTAGTAACTTTATTTGTAGGTCATAAAGTGTGTCATAGTATAGATATCTCAAGGATATAGTGGACTACTAAATGTAGGTGTCTTTAATCAAATCTTAGTTTCATTTATCTCTAGTCTTAGTGCATCAAACTAACCTTTATATGAAATACTATTACATATAAAATTATAGTAGACACTACACTAGCTCCTTTCATAGTCCATTACTGTGTTAAAGATTCTAAGCCTAAGAGTGGATATGAAAAATTCATGGTACATCACCATAAACTAGATAGTTTACTTTATGTTATTTCGTGACTCTTTTCATCTCAACTAGTTTTAAGATTTAGAAAGAGAGGTCCAAATTGCGAAATTTGAGGAGATAGCCTCATTACAAACCCTAGAGTTATATCCCTATTATAGGATACCCACATCCTAAGGTCATTCCCATGTTGATCTAGATTTGGGTAAAGGACCTAAATAATCTATTACCCATATAGGGTGCAAATATAGATCCCTAATAGTTATGGCACACCTAGTGGGAACCCAAGAAGGAAAGAGATTTATACATTAGCTTGGAACATATTGATGGTGTGAAAGAATATCTGAAAAGTCTTAGAGTATTCATCATAATATTGAAGACCTATCCATGCACCAAATCTTCACTAGGTCTTCTACAAAAGGTAAGGAAACCCAATTTGCATAATTATATTTGAAATAGTAAAAGGATGAGGAAGGTAATTATTTTACCTTACTCCCAATCGAGCACCCCTTATTTTACCACCTCCCAAAGATATACAAATCTTATTACTACTCAACCTTCTAAGAGTCTACCAAGGCAAGTGAAAATGGAAAGGCCTAGATTGCAATATTTTTTACCCTTTTATGATGGTATCAATCTTAAACTTAAACATCATGATGAGATCCCTACTTCTTCCTTAAAGATTTTTCCATAATTTACATGATAGAATGCTACTAATCCTATAGAACATATAGTTGACATTGAAAATTTTTGCTTAGTACATAATATCATAGAAGAAAAAGTATCCATGAGGCTATTAGCCACCTCCTTGAAAGGTAAATCCCTATAATGGTATAGAGGTCTAACTCTTCATTTTGTTGGCTGAATACTTTGTTGATCAGTGTACTAATAAACAAAACAGGTCTGATCAGCCAAAGTAGGAAGATTAGTCATCCAAATGTGTAGGTTTACCACATCAGAAGGGGATTGATCTCTCCTCTTATCAAGGGGAGGTTCCCTATAGATAGGCTATATATATATATATATAAATAGAAAATAATACTCAAGGGTAGGACAAACCATCCATCTCTCTTTCTTCATAGATGATGTGTGCAGATCAAAGGAGAAACTCAAGGAAAATGATAGAAAGCACTCCTCTTCTTTCAGAAGTACTTTTCAACAAGCCACAAGAATACTTTAGGTAGTAACAGCAAAACATAACGAAGGATGTAATAACTAGCAAATCAAGATGTAACACAAAGTCTATGCCTAAATTGCTCAAGAGTAAGATACAAAGGACAATGAGGGCACAAAATCACCCTAAGGTCCTTTACATAGAAATGAAAATAAAACACACTAAAGGCAATTATGGGGGCATAAAGTCTTTCCACACTTGACTCTTCAAGACACCTTCATGACTGTTGTCACTAATTTTGCTTGTTGAATTAAAGGAACAGAAGATATATTAAGGAAAAAGACATAAGAACAATTTCCTCAACAACAAAGATATTATAGCATAAAGTCTAAAAAACCACTTTCTTTCTTATTCCAATAACAAAATATGATAAACAAACTGAGCTCAAAGTCTCAGAAGTGTCTTTTAATTTGGGCAAAGTTTCATTCTGATTGGCAAAAAGAGATCAATTTACAATAAAAGAGAGTCCCTTATATAGCCTCTTCAAGAAGGACTCAGGAATAGTAACACATCATATTGCATTGGAATCTATTAAGAAGATAGGCTAGAACTTAGGGGGATTTACCCATTTGATTTTATCAATCCAGAAAAACAAGTCACACTATTAAAAGTTTGCAACTTTCAATGTCCACCTAGTGATCTGATCCTACCTTCATCATTCCTCCTTTCTTGGTTAATTAAATTGGGTCCTAGATTCATTTTGCTATTCTGTTCCTTCCTCGCTTTCTACTAGTCTTGGCCTTAAAGCCTGTGAATGCATTTAGATCTATAGGTTCAAAGGAGCAATGGCTATTTTATGAGATTTAAAATTGATGTTCGCATGCCCATCACTATGTTTTCAACTGCTAGTTCTTTATCTTGAATTTGATGTCTTTGGGTGCATCACCCCTTGGTCCTTCTTTAGCTTTTATGTTTGGCACTTTTTTGGAAAGAAACTGCCCTTTCAAGCCTTAAGAAATGATCTTTGAATGGCCTTCAGGCTTCTTGTTTTACATCTTCCTAAAGGGAAGGTCACCCTTTAGCTTCGGGGAAGTGTTCTTCTATTCAGCAGTCAGGAGTCCCCCATAAGGGCACCTACCCTTCGGGGTCCTTTAGCAGCTTTTCATGGGTTTCTTGTGGGCATTTTCCCTAGACAAATTCTTGTCGACAAAAAGTTTGCAGAAATTTCCTGCAGACAAAAAGTCCACAAAAAATGTTCTTATCACTTTTGCCTTGGTTATTTCTTTGGGCTTTCTTCCCACAGTCGCTTCTTAAATTCTTTCAAACTTTTTATCTGAAGGAATTCCTTCAGACAAAAGTCTGAAAGAATTATGACTGTCTACCTTAAACAAATTTTTTGAAGGAATTTACCTTTGTGGCCTTCTTCAAAAATGACCCTTTCGAAGGGTGTTTTTTGTCGACCAAGTGCCCTCCACAAGGGCACTTGTCCTTTGGGAAGCTCCTTAAACTTTTACATTGGATCATTCCTTTGAACCAAGCTATTAAACCACTTTGTTGAACCAAGGCATTAAACCGCTTGGTTGAAGCAAACATTCAACCAAGTTGATGAACCAAGCGTTGAACTAAAATGGTTCAAGCTAATGGTTCAATTAAATGAACCAAGTTGATGAACCACTCCATTGAACCATAAGACATTGAACCTCTTCGTTGAACCAAGGCTTTGAACCAAAATGGTTTAAGCCAATGGTTCATTTGATTGAACTGAAGTGATGAACTAACTGTTAAACCAAAAGACATTGAACCAACCATTGAACTAAGTTTTGGTTCAACGGTTCAAATAAAGCCTTGAACCGATTGACGAACTATTTGATTGAACCAAAGGATGAACCAAAACATTGAAACAAAGAAGATGAACTGATTGAATCAAAAGCATTAAACCAATTGAACCTTGAACTCATTGAACCTTTAAACCAAAGTGGTTCAATAGTTCAATGGTTCAAGCCTCTTTTGATTGAATGCTTGCCAATAGACATTTTTGATTGAACTAAGGCACTGAACTAATCCTAAAAATGACCAAGTGTTAGAAACTAATTCTTTTCGTTAAACCTACCTGTGGAAGCCTTTGAACCTATAAAAATGAATCTACTTGTAGATTCCATAGAAATCAAGTCTTTAGAAATCAACATGTCAAGCCCATTGAACTTGGCCTATAGAGTCTGTAGATTTTCTCTTCCTACTGAGTCCATAGATTCAAGCCTATAGAGTCCATAGATTTAAGCCTGTAGAGTCCGTAGATTTTTGAGAAGCTTAAAAAATGAGGAATTTTGATTGCCCATGACAAATTTTGAAAAGGGAAGAGACAATTTTGGTCTATAGGACCAAAATAGTTCAAATGTTGTCCAAAAAATGAGTGATATTATTGGGGGACAACACATTTAATACCTAGGATGAGTTTTGTGAATCCCTATGCAAGCATTTTGAGGATAGAAGTGATGACATGTCCCTTGTTGAGTAGCTTACCTCCATCAAGAAAGTATCCTAAGAGTCTATGGTTGATTTCAACTATAGGTTTCAAAAGACCTAGGATAGGATTTATGTTATCATTAATTCCACCCTTAAATATGTTTTTATTCACTATTTGAGTGATTTGAATTTATATATTTTAGTAATGATTCAATCTATGGGTGGGGAAACTCTACTTGAAGCCTATAAAATATCTGTAAGGTTAGAAAATTTCTTGATACAATTAGGGAAGCTCATGTTGAGACCTCTCATGCCACTTTTCCCTAAGCTTCAACCTACCCCACCTACCATTGCTCCATTGCCTACTCTAAATCACCAAAATAAAAATGATGATAGTCAAATGGAAATTTTTTCCAAGATTAAAAGCTTTCTAAAGGCACAACACAACAAGATAGTGTCTATATAAAGGAAACATCAAACTTCACATAGACCATACCAAGGCCCCTTTCAAACCCAATACCCTAATCAATCTTATAATATACCCCCTTATGCATAAAATCAACAATCCCAAGAATAAATTTCCTAAGGTAGATCTAACAATGTCTATAATCTTGCAACTGCAAGTAGCTCAAGAGCCTTGGTCCTACCACAAAATAACTTTGTTTAAGAATGTCAATGAAAGTCAAGGGGACAATCCAATGAGATGGTGATGACCACTACTAAAGAAATGTATCAAGAACTTGGTTGGAAACATGCTAATTCATTCCAAGGTCATGATATGATGCCTCCTCCACCATAAGGCCCCCAAATGAGTCAAGACAACATGCCTACCATGTCACTATCAGAATCTCAAAGCCTACAACAAGGAAACATGGGTAAAGCACCAAATGATACCATATGCATGAAATTTAAAGAAGGAGAACATGTGTTTGAGCATGTATCGACTAATATGGGACAAGCTTCATAAAGGATAAATGAACTAATTACATCTCAAATAATGGACAAGAATAGGATGTTGGAGGACAACTTGGGGTAACCTAGGATTCCTTCATCATCTCCACAGGCTAGTCAAAAACTTACTTCTTCAAAAATAGCTGGTAAAGCTCTTTAAAATCATTAAGTGCCTCAACCTCATGGATAATATTAGAATTATTTTGTTCTTCATGTTACTCAAATTCCATGTAATGCTTCTACTTCTAAGGTGTAGTCCAAAGATACTAATCTTCCCTTTAATATTGTGAATTATTTGAAAAGGTCTAATGTAACCATGTCCATGTATTATGTTATATCTATGTTTGGGAAAAATGAAATTCTTCATCAATACCTCTCTAAACTCTCTCATGTGGAAAAAATAGTTGATAAGGTGAACACTATTTTCATCAATAATATTTAGCCTAACCAAGCCCCTAGCCAAGTTACTAATAAAATTCCAAGAAAAGGTAAATTTTAAAATGTTGTTCATCCCTCTAAATTTTTTAACCCCTCCCCCCACCATTTTATCTTTCAGTCATCATAGGGGACTATTTAGTGCAAAATTTCATGATAGCTTTAGGTGCTTCAACCTCAATAATGATTAAAGCCATAACATATAAACTTGAGCTCAAATATGTGCCTAATGAAAAAGCTATTCTTCAATTGGATAGATCCACCACTAAGATAATAGGCATCTTAAAATATCTTTAGATCACTTTGGTAGCCAATCCAAATTGTGTCATTATTCAAGATGTAATGGTGGCAGACCTACCTCCATATTTTCACTATAAATATTGGAAGATATTTTTCATCTGATAGGTCATACATGGTTTTTGGAACTAGATATGGAACCAAAGTCACTATAAGATTGGAACCTATCTCTAGGTTCCACATAGAACCCTATATGCCTAATCTTGTAAATACCAACTATGCCCTATTTGAAGAGGTTCAAGAGGTTAATGAAAAAGAACCCCATGATCATATTGAAGGTATTTTAGATCTTTACTTTGATGAATGGGTAGATGATAGTCATGTATTTGATATTTATAGCAATATTGAAGAGGTAGACTTAGTAGTATACTGCATGCATGAGGAAGGTGTTGCTATACATTGCTTAACTAACACTGCTCAAGAAGAGGATGGTATATGGACTTTGTTATTTGATGGCTAAAGGTAAAAGAATGGAAGTGGAGTAGAAGACATGCTGATTTCACTCTTAGATCAAAATTACCATTCAGCTATAAGACTCCAATTTAGTTTCACCTAAAATATATATGAATATGGAACTCTTTTGAATGGTTTACAAGAAGTAATAAAGAGAAGTATCAAGCTCTACTAAGTCAAGGGTGATAGTGAGCTTGTAGTGAAACAAGTGGGAGGCCTAATTTCAGTCAAGAATCACCATTTGAAAGCCTATAACACTGGGTATTGAACCGCATGAAGGATTTCTTGGCATTTAATATCCAGTTCATACCAATAGAAGCAAACCAACATGTAGATAGGCTTGTAGTTATTGGTGCCCAATATGAGATTGTATAAGGATTAAAAGGAAAAGAAAATTTAAGATAATATTAAGTTTATATGAATAAAAATTATACTTGATAATGAGGTGAGTTGGTAAGTCTTTGACAATGATGATCAAATCATATGTTTTCTAATGCAAGAGGTATAATTATACCATAAAAATCAAGACAAGTTACAAAATAAATATGATGATAAGATAGTATAGCTAAGGTCTAATAAGCTTCCTAAAGGTATTATGACATTATAAACCATATTAAATGAATATTACCAAGTAATAAAATGGAAATCATACATCTCAACTAAGGAAGAACACTATGAAAAGATATATATATTTAAGGACAAATTGTTAAAGATATGAAAGGCTAATATAATAGAGGAAAGAGATAAATTTGTTGCTTTGTGCCAAGAATTTTCAAATATATTTTATTTTTAGTACAAATACTTGAAGGGGTTTGATCCCAAACTTACACCAAACACCATTGAATTACAAAGCAATGCCAAGCTAGTCAGGCAAAAATAAAGGTTTCTCAATCCAATAGTGGAGGACATCATGAGAAGAGAACTCTAAAAATTGATTAAATGAAAGATAATATTTCTAATTAAGCATTCCTCATGGGTGGAAAACCTTGTGCCAATGAGGACAAAGAATGGAGATATTCATTTATGTGTTGAAACCAGGGACTTGAATAAGGTGTCCCTAAAGGAACATTACCCACTACCCTCCATGGATCAAATCATGTAAAAAGTGGTAGGTTCTCAAAGGTTATCATTACTTTATGGCTATTATAGCTAAAATCAGATCATGGTCAAAGAATAAGATAATCATACGACTATCTTCAATACAAAATGGGAACCTATGCATATGTTAAAATGCCCTTTGGACTCTCTAATGCTGGAGCCACCTTTAAAGAGTAATGGACGTTGATTTTCGTGGTATTTTGAATGATATGGTTTTAGTTTATCTTAATGATATATATTTATTTTCAAATAATCCTAATGATCATCTAACACACTTGAGATTTGTTGTTAATATATGCAGACAATTTGGAGTTTCATTGAATCTAAAGAAACGCATTTTTTAAATACATGAAGGAATAATTCTTAGGAATGTGGTGTCAAAATATGGTATTTCAATTTATACATAGAGGATATAAGTAATAATTTCTCTATAATTACATAAACACAAGAAAGGATTGTAGATCTTCTTGGGCAAGATAAATTTCATCAAGACATTCATTCCAAGCTTTGCATAGTTGGTTAAGCCCCCCACTCATATGTTGAGAAAAGGAAATGAGTTTTCATGGATAAGAGAAGGTAATATAATATATTATGACATAAATGAGGCCATATATTATTCCAAAAAACTTCTAAATCTATATTTCAATAAGGAATTATATTTATATGCCTTCTTTACATTAGATGCAATTTTAGCCATGCTTATGCAATAGAATAATTAAGGTTTGGAGTAGCCCATTGCTTTATTCAGTCAAGATTTGGAAGGTTATGAGGAAATATTTAGATTTTTTTAAAAATATAATTTTTTTTTTTTAATAATTTTGAATAAATTTAGACATTTTGTTTCAAACAATAAGATTATATTAATGGTAGCTCATCCAAGTATGAAAGATTTTATCCTAAACAAAGACTTAAACAAAAAGAGACATGGATGTGTCACTAAGTGCATGGATTATGAAATTGAATTCAAGGTCAAAAATATAGTCTAATTTAAATGATTGTGTGAATATCTTGAAAAATATGTGAGATAAGAAAAAGAGACAATTTTGGTAATTCAGGACACTCAACATGGAACTAAAAATACTCCTCTTACAGTCTGAGCACAGGATATTTATAGATTTATTTAAATAATATAGTGTCTAATGGGTTTAAATACATCAAAAATAAGACAAATTATTATACAATTAGCTCCATACATTTTGATTGATGAAGTTCTATTCAAAAAGGATATTGGATGTATGCTTTTAAGATGTGTTGAAACTAGCCAATTTGATAATCTTCTCAAGAAATTTCATGATAATCCTTCTATATGACATTTTGAATCCAAGAAAACAAATAAGAAAATCATTATATCTTGTTATTTTTGGCCTAATTTATTGATATATTCACATAGATGGGTTAGGAAGTATGTAAAGTGTGCAATGTTTGTGGGGAAACATAGACTAGCTTTTATACCACTGAAGCCTATTCATGTTGAATAACCTTTCATGTAATGGTGTTTATACTTAATTATCATGATTCATCCTATATATAGTTATGGTCATAATTGGGTAGTGGTGGCTACATATTACTTCACTAGGTGGGTGGAAGTAGTTCCCTTGAAAGAAGCAAATGAAAACTCTATGCTTGAGTTCTATGAGAGTCTAGTCACCCATTTTGGAGTACCTTCCACTATAATATTAGATAATGATTTAGAATTTATAATAAAAAAGGTATGTAAGTGGGATATTTATTAAGGTATCTATCTAACATCTTCATCAAATTATTATCCATAGGGTAATGGACAAGTTGAGTCCATTAATAAGAACTTGATTCAGATCATTCAGAGAATAATGGAAGATAATCAGAGATCTTGTCATACAAAGTTGAAGACTACCTTATGGGATGATAGGATCACCTATAATAAAGCCATTTATCATTCAAATTATCTCTTAGTCTATTAAAGAGAAACAAGGCTACCAATTTCATTAGAGCTTCTAGCTTTGGAGATTGCACACCAACTAGAGCTTCTAGAAAGTGATGCAATGGAGGTCAAGCTGAATGAAATAAAAAAATTAGAAGACATAACAGATGATGAAATGAATACCATGTGGTCTAGCCAAAACCAAGTAAATAAGTCATTTGACAAAATATCTTCCTCAAGGACATTTAATAAGGTGACATAGTCCTCAAATGGGATGAGGATCATGCAAAACTAGGAGAAAACTCCAAGTTTGATAGCCTTTGGAGTTAACCCTATGTCATCATAAGTTTCAAAGAGATAAATGGCTTTGATCTTGAAATATTGAATGGAGATATCCTTCCCATCGCTATTAATGGGAGGTATCTCAAGTTCTTCTACTAGTTTTATTTCTTTCCTCTTATACATAAGTTAATAGGTCTATCTTTCCTCCAAGTACTTTTGGACATTCTTATGTTTTTTTTCTTTGTCTATTATTGCTTGGTATATTTTATTTATTTATTATTTTTTTCACCCCATTAATCCAAAAAAAAAATCCATAGGTCAAGAAGAGTCTTTTTATAAGTAACATTTCATTTGTTTAGTCATATTGAACAAGCTTGATTAAAGTCTAGGTTCCATGACTAGCAAGCTAGTCAAGCCAGCTGAGTCACCAAAAATGTTAACAATTTTGGCCCACATATTAGGCTTTGAATATAGTTAGAAAGATAATCCTAGTAGGGTCCTAATGAAGTATAAAACCCAATGGTTTTAAAATGGGTCCAGTAATTCAAATAGAAGGATCCAAGTAGGATCTCATGGTTTTCATGAACATGTAGGGGCATGGACCAAGTTGACAAAGTCTTGAGAGATCATAAAAACTCTAAAAGGTCAAGTAAAGGGTGAATTATGCAAGATTTGGAGATTAGACTATCACTAGGACATCTTCTAGAAATAAATGTAATAGCTTGTCTGATCATTTAATAAATACATCTCAAAAAGTCATACAAGCCAATATATTATAATGACCTAGAGTTATACATCCTAGGATCACCCTCTAAAAGTTTCATGCCTGTGCGAGTTCTCTAACTCAAGTTATGGAACTTTAAAGTTGGAATTGCAGCATAAGATGTTCATAATAACATCAATTTTGAGCTTCTTAAAGTAACCATTTGGGTTGAAAAGGTCCTTAAAAGGTTTAAATTTGATCAAGATCTAATGGTCCACATGAGATCACAAACTAATACTTGAGATCTAACAATTCATGCTAGGGTTAAATAAGTCAAAAGGTCCCTAGGTTAAGGCCCTTTAAAGATCTACATGTTAGACAAGATTTGATGGTGTAGATCAACTAACCAAAGATCCAACGGTGCAAGATCAACTAACAAGGAGGTGAATTGAAGAAAAATATTATGGTCCATGCTACATCATACATCTTAATCCAATGGTGTAAGATACATCAAAATGTCAAGGAGATCAAGAGGCCACCATGTGGCATAAGCACATAAAGTAACAGACTAACAATAATATCCTAATATTAATGCATGATTGATAAGTGGCATGAGAACATTCAAGCTGGTAGGAAATCAATGACTTGTGGTCATTTATATTGAGTAAGATCAATGGTATATGGATGGGTCAAAATGTTAATAGGTTGAGTTATATATCAGTGACCAATGAAATTAAAGGTAATAAAGCTAAGTGAAATTTGATGAGAGGTCAAACATGTAACCAAGGTTATTAAAGGGTCATTATATCATCATTGTATCTTGGATAAAACCCATTAAAGGGACATATTCTTGGATTCAGGTTAAAAGACATAAAATTACCACCATTAGATCTCAATATGGACCTTTGGCTCATAAGTTTGTGTCATATAGGGATCTTTTTATGACTATGTTCACCATTTCTAGAAGGAGGAACTAGCATTTCAAAGGGTGCCATGAAGGCATACATGTATACCCTAATGTTTTCATTTCTAGGACCAATTACATGAAAAGGACCCCTTCTCTCCATTACAAATGCCATGAGAAACCAATTAAGAGAAATTAACAACAAGATAATTTTCTAATAGATTAACCTAGTTGTTATAACTATTGGCCATTATTGGGCCACATACAAAGCTTAGAAGGACTAAAAATTGTTCTTTATTGAGAGAATGACCCAATTATAAAATAGGGAGATCCTATTTCTTGCAATGCTTTTGAAACACTTTAAGCAGGCTTAAAGTGTAATTATATTGATCTTAAAGAGATAGGTCTATAAAGTAAATGGAGGATCTAGATAATTTTGTGTCGGTAATCTTGTAGTTTAGGTCATGGAAAAGTTTGCTTATGAATTATAAGCTCATTTGAGCTTTCAAAGATCAAGAAAAAGCTTAAAAGAATAAGTCTAAGAGCTAGACCATCATCAAGACATCACTTAGAAATAGATTGGTCATCTTATTTGCACATTTGATAAGTATGCTCAGAAAACCTCATAAGCCATCCAATAACATAGAAATGTTGCTCTTAGTACTAGATATTCCCTTCTAAGTTTTGTGCCTCCATGATTTTTTTCATTTCGAGATGCAAGCCTTCAAAATTTAACCAATAGATGAAGATGTTCCCATAAAATTCAAGTTTAAACTTAGGCAAAAATTCATTAGTTATTAAATTTTATGGTTTATGGGACATCAAATATGGTTTACAAGATGTCATTAATCTACACATGGATGTCAAAATAAATATCATGTAAAAAACCACTAGGGCTTAAAATTGATGGTCATACAGACATCAAATGTGGTTATATGAATGTCAAATAACAAGAGCACAAAAATTAATTTTGAGCTCATAAAACAACCATTGGGTTTGAATTAGTGTGTCTCAAGTAGATCTAAAGGCTTGAATTTTATCTCTCATCAATATAGGATGATGCATAGATGGTCAAGAGGTCAATGAATCCAAGGAGATAGTGAGTCAAGGACAAGTGTCAAAAGCACATGGGTCCTATAAGAATATCAATAATGCACATGCATTCATAAAGATAGATAAATGGAGCATATAGAGTATAAAATTCAAGGATCTAGGTCATATATTGATAGATAATAAACAAAGTGGAGCTCAGGACATTTTCCACAAAATTTGAAGAAGCTTTTGGACCTAGGTAAGACAAATACACAAAAGCTGATCTTGAAGGCAACCCAGGATTGAACCAATGTCACATTTCAAAGATAAAGCATCACCATTTGAGATATTTGGAGATAAGATTAGTCTTTTAAAACTATTTTAGTCAAAGGTCAACATCTTATTTTCAAAATAGACCAAGCATTAAGCTATAGGAAAATAAATAAATGACATTGGTTTTCAATCCATTATGAATCTATGTTAAAGACATAATATAATAAAATATATTCTAGAAGGGTTATTCATTTGATAGGCAGGTACCTATGGCCACCCAAAGTAAACATGGCATAATTATATCAATCCTAAGACATGGTCCTCATCAATAGACTAGATAGATAATGATATCGAGTTCCAAGAAGGAACCCTGCTAGTTGGATAAGGATAATGAATATTCAATTCTTTTATATAATTGGTTACTTATTGATAAGGCCATAACTCACCATCCTCGATAATGCTAATTCATCAAGAGTAATTAGAACTTGTTCAATATTTTATTTCAATGCATAGTTCTTTGTCTCTCCTTTTTTATATAAATACAGGCTTTTAAGACTTAAAAACAACTTGGTAATCCCCCTCTTGGGCATGACTAGACTCTTTCGAGATTTGATATTTGTAATCTCTTGAAATAATTAAAGGACTATTTTTAGATTTTATTATTCAGGTATAGTGTGTCAATGTCAAATTGATTTGCATATGTGGTGGAAACTTCTCCCTTGTCAAATCCTAAATCTCACCTAACTACTACTTTATCTTGTTGTACAGGTCATGTTTACTATTTAATGTCACTTGATTGAATTTAGTAAATGGATACATTGAATGGTTAGTGCCTTGAATAAGGCATCTCCATTACATCCTTCAAGTTTTGATCATTTGGTGAACCTTAGAATGACATACTAATACATAAATAGCCATTTAGATTTTTAGATCTAATCTCATTAATGTTTTTTGAGAAGTTTAGATAGAGTGGATGAATAATCACATTACTGGTGCATCACCTAATTTACATGGTTTTATGTTTTATTACCCATTTCTCTCCCCCTTTTCCAAGTCAAAATTTAGTTTAGGTGATAGATCTGGAAGGAAGCTAGCCTTTTCTAGAGGTCTGACACTATGATAGGTGACCCATATCCTAGGGTTAGTCCCATGTTGGACTAAATTTGAGTAGAGGACCTATAAAATCCCCTTCTCACCTAGGGTGAGAATATAGAACACTAATAGTTTTGGCATGCCTAATGAGATTCATTAGAGCTAGTCTTGGTAGAATTGTAGTTTTAGTAGTGTTCTTCATGAATAATTTGGTGATTCCAAGATCAAGCAATTGTTTCTAATAGTCTAGGTAGTTTCCAAGTAAGTCTATTTCATTACACTGTCCTGATGTTATTTTCATGGCTATGTACGAGGAAAATCCCTATGCTATACCTCCTTATCACCCCTATGATGAATCATACCAGCCTTGTCATGATCCATATGAACTTTTTTCTAAGCCTAATCAGCCTTACCAAGAGTTTTATCAAAGCCATGACGAGCCTTATCAAGTTTCCCATCATCCTTATTATCAAGAGCACGACTCTTACCTTCCTTATCAACCATATCAGTCTCAAAATTAGATTTCACCTTTCCCATATGGATATGATGTTGCACATGAACATCTTTATCTCTAAGAGAGAATAGATGAAATAAATCTCAAACTACTAGCATACACAAGAAAAGTTTATTCAAATTCATAGTATGAAGAAGTGAATGTGCTATTTCTAAATGTATCCAATGATCCAAAGGAGAAGAATGAGTTGTGTATTTTTTTATTGGAGAATATGGAGGCTTGGGAGAGGAAATAAATTGAGTTAGATCACTTATCTCAATAACCCTCTTGTATTCGTTTCCAATTTTCTTATGTTCTTTATTCTCATAAAGTTCTTAACCATGCCCAATGTGAGCTAATGGATATTCCTAGTTGGAGTCAAGAACCTATTCAAGAAGCTATTAATATGCCAATTTAAGAGGCTAAAACTTCTTATAGTCCCCTTGCTTCATCACTTACCTCTCAAGCTCATGTTGTCCATGAGGACAAAAAGGTTTCAGATCTTGATGAATTAATAGCCAAGTAGAAGTAGAAGGATCAAAATATAAAAGTTTTCAAAATTTTATCTTTCCCTCCTCTTCAAGATTTATTAAATGATTCGGTTTCCCTCAAAATCCTAAAATTTGATCCTGATAAACCTTCCATGCTTCATACTCCCTCTCAATCAAATGAATTTCATCATCCCCTCACCATCTCTCTTCTTCAAAAGGAGCCTATTCTATGGGAGATAGAGAAAGAGGTTAAAGCTTCAAGTCAAGATCTTGGGGAATGTGAAGATGATGATTTAAATGTGTATGATGAAGAGTTTTTCATTGATGCTTCACTTGAGGTTTAAATTTGGAATGAAATTATAGTTGAGGATGAAAAGTCTAGTCTTGATATGGAAGAACTCCATGAAGAATTTGTACAAGATGAAGTCATAAATAAGGTTAAGATATCTCCACTTGAGAAGGACCAAGATACCTTTCAAGATGATATTATTTATATTTATCAAAGTGAGGAATAAAATAATGATTGAAATTTGTACCTTGAATCTCTATAAGATATTGAAAACCTTTGTAAGGATATGTTTCCCATTCGAGAGCATTCTATTAAAAAATTTGATCAAGAGGCGCATATTCAAGATCATGATGTAACTTGGGTGGACTATTAAAAGCTTCTTGAAGAGCTTGATGAACTCTTAATATTTGATAATAAGGATGAGATCATTCAAGGACAATAAATAAATGAGATCTCACTTGATAAGGTTTTGTAGACAAGCAATATGAAAAAAATCCAAAAGTACAAAATGAGTTTATTCTTTTTGGTGACTAGTTTGATGTCAAGGACTCATTTTAAGAGAAATAGTTAGCAAGAAGAGTGCCTATTCAAATTTCATGTTTATTAAATGACCTACTCTACAACTTGTACCTTCTCTTAGAATGATCAAATTCATGAATTTCCTTTTTGATCCATGTAGACCATGTTTTGTCATGGTTAATTAGTTTGTTTGTTTATATTTTATCCTAGATAAGTAATTTGTTTACACATTTACTTTGTTAGGTTAGTTTCCCTACTTTATTTTATTTCCTTCCTTATTTTGGTGGAGTTTTTTTATCTTTATAAATCAAGAGGTTCTTTATAGTCATGGAACAACTGTGTTATCAAATATGAGTCAAAGGTCATGTACATGGTCTGAGGTTGAGCATAGTAGGCATGCTACCTAGCTAAGTTTTCAAAGATGTTGGCCATTTTTGGGCTTACATACAAAGCTTAGAAGGACTAATCAATGTTCTTGATTGAGAGAAGGACCCAATGATAAGAAAGGGAGATCATATTGCTTGAAATGCTTTTGAAACACTTAAAGCAAGCTTAAAGTGTAATTTTATTGATCTTATAGAAATAGGTCTATAGAGTAAATGGAGGATCCACATAAGTTTAGATAGGTAATCTTGTATTTCAGGTCATGGACAAGTTTTATTATGCTTTATAAGTTCACTCGAGCTTCCAAATATCAAACAAAAGATCAAAATAATAAGTCTAGAAGTAACACCATCATCAGAATGTCACTCAAAAATGGATTGGTTAGCTTATTTACATATTTGATAAGTATGCTCAGAAATCCTCATAAGTCCAGTAAGCCCTTGGTTCATGTAAACATTTTACTCTTATTACTTAGATCATCACCTAAAAGTTTCGTGCCTCTATGAATTTTTATCTTAAAGATCCAAGCCTTCAAAGTTAACCCAAAAAATGAAGAGGTTTGCACAAAAGTCAAGTCTAAAATCAGGAAAAAATTCATTAGTTCTTAAATTTGATGGTTTGAAGGATGTTAAATATGGTCTGTGGGACTTTGTTGACATGCGTGTGGATGTAAAAATAAAGATCATGTAAAAAATCATTGGGTATTAAAATTGATAGACATACAGATGTCAAATATGGTTGTGTGAACATCAAATGATGGGAATGTAGACATCAATTTTGATCTCATAAAGTAGCCATTAGGTTTCAAGTAGTGGGTCCTAGGCAAATATAAGGGATCATATTTAATCGCTCATCAAGATTAGATGATGTGTATATGGATAATAAGTTAGTGAATCCAAGGAGCTAATGAGTGAAGGATAAGTGTCAAAAGTGTGTGGGTCCTAGCAGAAGATCAATGAAGCACATGTATTCCTATAGACAAATCAATGGAGTGGATAGAGTTAGAAAAGTCAAGGACCTAAGTTAGATATTGATAACCAATAAATAAAGTAGAGTTTGAGACATTTTTTAATGAAAGTCAAATAAGCTTTTGGACCCAAGTAAGCTAAATCCACAAGAGCTAAGCTTGAAAGCAATCCAAGATTGAACTAGGGTCATATTTTAGAGATCAAGCATCACCATTTGAGCTCTATAGAGATAGGATTGGTATTTTACATTTCTTTCATTCAAAGGTGACATCTTCTTTTCAAAATAGACCAAGCAATAAGCTATAGGAAAACCAATAATGACATTGGTTTTTAGTCCATAGTGAATCTATGTTAAAGATAGAATATAATATAATATCTTCTATAAGGGTCATTCCTTTGATAATCAGGTACCTATGGCCACCCAAAGAAAATGTGGTATAATTCTATCAATCCCAAGACATGGTCCTCATCAGTAAATCAAATAGATAATGATATGAAGCTCCAAGAAGGAGACCTGGTGGTCAGATAGGACAATGAATATTTCATTATTTTATAGAATTGGTTCCTTAGTAATAATTCCATGACTCAACATCCTCAAGAATGATAATCCATAAAGATTAGTTCGATCTCATTCAATGTTTTATTTCAAAGCATAGTTCCCTTTCTCTCCTTTTTTCTATAAATACAGGCTTCTAAGCCTTGAAAACAACTTGGTAATCCCTCTCTTTGGCATGACTAGACTCTACCTATATTTTATCTTTGTATACTCTTAAGATAAATAAAGGAGTCTTTTCTAATTTTATTATTTTGGTATAGTGTGTCAATGTCAGATTCATTTGCATATGTGGTGTAAACTTCTCCCTTGTCAAATCTTGAATATCACCTAACTACTAGTTTAACTTATTATGTAGGTCAAGTTTAGTGTTTAATGTCATTTTATTGAAATCAATAAGTGGATACATTGAATGGTTAGTGCATTAAATCAGGCCTCTCCATTACTTCCCTTAGGTTTTAATCATTTGGTGAACCTCTATATGAAATACTAATGCATAAATAACCATTTAAAGTTGTAGATCCAATCTCATTAGTGTTTTTTAAGAAGTTCACATAGAGTGGATGAACAATCACATTACTGGTGCATTACCTCCTTTACATGTTTTTATGCATTATTACCCATTTCTCTCTCCCTTTTCTTAGTAAAAATTTAGTTCAGGTGATAGATAAAAAATGAAGTCAACCTTCTCTGGAGGTCTAACTCTATGATAGGTGACCCATATCCTAGGGTCAGTCCCATGTTGGACTACTAGATTTGAGTAGAGGACTTAAACAATCCCCTTCTCAGCTAAGGTGTCAATTTAGAACTCCAATAGTAACTACATGGATGGTATAACCTAGCTTAGAACAACTAGACCTTTCCATTACAATAAGAAGGAACATCATTGTAACTATGTAATCACTTGAAGTAACTCAGATCAATCAAAAGGGCTTGAATGAGCATAATTTCTGTAGGCAGTTGTAATTACATTTCAAATGAAATTTATCTCATTTGATTCCCATTTAAGCACCAAAATCCCCTCTCTCTCATTTCCTTTATTTTATAAATATATAATTTGAGATATTAATGATCATTGCTTAGGTTGGTATGACTAGACTATACAAGAAATTGTATTCTGCACCTCTTAGAGTAACGAGAAAGGCACTTTTATAGTGTTTTATCAATTTGTGTTAGTATTTCTTATGTTTGATTGATATTTTAAGTGGTCTAATACTCCCTTTAAAAATTATAAACTCATCCTAAATTCTATCAACTTTATTTTCAGGTCATATAGTGTGTTTTAATGTTGATCTCTCAAGGATATAGTGGACAAATGAATGTAAATGTCTTCAACCAAATCTTACTTTCATTGATATCTAGTCTTAGTGCATTAAATTGACCTCTATATGAAACACTATTTCTTATAAATTATAGTAGACACTTCATTATCTGCTTTCATAGTCCATTAGTGTAATAAAGAGTCCAAGCCTAAGAGTGGATATTAGAAATTCATGGTGCATCACCATAAACTAGATAGGTTTACTTTATGAAATTTATTGACTCTTTTTATCCCAAACAATTTTAGGATTTAGAAATAGAGGTCCATATTATGAAATCTCAGGAGCTAATCTCATAAAAAAATCCCTAGAAGTCTGGCCCTATTATACGATACCCATAACCTAGGGTCATTCCCATGTTGAGCTAGATTTGGGTAAAGGACCTGAAGAATCCCCTGCCTAGATAGGGTGAAATCTAGATCCCCAACATGTCCCCATCTTCATATTTCTTCATTTACTAACCTTATTATATCCAACTTCATCATTAATCCCCATTATCCTAATATAATCACATTTAACTATTATTTAGGAATTTCAAATTCCCAATGGCCCACCTACTAGCCTATGTGCTCTCCTAAATCCCTAGTCTCTAATCCATACCTAATCCCCATATAATCCTCACCCTAATAACTATTAATGCTTAATAAGGATTTTAGAACCCTCAAAATCTATAACCTTCCCTATTCCCACCCCTCCTCTCTAGAAGCCTCTAAATATAGAGGCTTCCAAGGAATTTTAAATTCCTTGGATAGTTCCCATCCATTTATCTCCTTCAATCAATTTTAAACCTCAACCATTGATATTTACCTCCTTAAATATAAAACTAAGCTCTCCCTCTACCCTCAAAGTAATTGGAAACCAACTTATAAAGCCATCACATCATCATATTTACATTATCATTACATACATAGAAGCACTCTAGCAATCATCCTAGTCACTATTAACCACATCCAACCATTAAAATCCATTGTCATGATTTAGCAAGCAATGCAATAATTTAAATTTTGGACATTAAATAATTCAAGAATAAATCCTAGAGTGGAGTCATAAGAAAGTAAAAATGATGTTGAACATGTTCCTATTATTCTAATTTGCCTCTTTTATCGATTCCTATTGGTGTCATTGAGTTTTAGGTTTTTATTACTAAGTTTAGTAATATTTCTTGAATATAAAATTTGATGTGCAAATATGATAACTCTTGAAACCCAAAATGCAAAAAACATAACAAACATAGGTCAAAGATATGTCAATACCATAAAATATAGGTACAACATCAACAAGTTATGACTAGAAAATTAGAAGAGAGTCTTTATAATGAGGAAGCTAACAATGAAAACTAAGAAGCTCAATATGTGAAAATACACAAGAACTCTTAAATATAAAACTAAAACTAAACGGGAAACATAATGCCACCACATGGTAATAGGAAGTAGAATGGTTCTAGAACATAGAGGAAGAGAGAACACCTGGTAGCCTATGTTCATAATGATGATAAAAAATTATGATAAGTCTATAAAATGAACTTCAACCCAAATGTGAAATAATACTCAAGTTAACTCAAACCAAGTGCAAACAAAAAACTAGTTATAACCTTGGCCTAGAAATGTGTGTGTGTGTGTGTGTGTGTGTGTGTGTGTGTGTGTGTGTGTGTGTGTGTGTGTGTGTGTGTGTGTGTGTGTGTGTGTGTGTGTGTGTGTGTGTGTGTGTGTATATGTATATGTATATGTATATGTATATGCATATGTATGTATGCATTTATATATTGGAAACTTTTACTTGTGTATGTGTTATTCATTACCCAAATAAACTCCAAGAATAGTCATTGCTTAAATGGAAAATTTCTTTATTTGTTGTTGTTAATACTATAAGTCAAGGGTTCTCATGTTTGTACATAGCCACCATAATAATTTTTTAGCAATGGGAATGGTGAGTTTAATCCACAAATTTCATATTATAACCATATAACCTCTTTTCCCATTGAAAAAATATTTTGGTGAGTGTAGTGCCTACTAAATCATCCTTTTCTCAATATTTTGGTGAGTGTAGTGCCTAATAAATCATCCTTTTCTCAGAATTATTATCAATGTGGTATTAACACAATTTCATCCCAATAAATAATTTTAATGTTAAATTGAAGGCTTTCATAAGAAAATTTAATTAGATATTATTTTATCTATATATTTCCATATAATTATGCATCATATTCTCTAACATAAAAGTTAGGATTAAATATTCCAATTTTATATCTAATGTAGTACTAGTGATAGCTATCAATAGATTATCATGCGACTCTATAAATGAGAAAAAAAATGATACACCTTTCTTCATCAACCATTTTGACATTTAAGGATGTTAACTAGTTTAGCACAATGTTGAATGCATTTAGGTGATCTATAACTGAGTCAACATCATTCATTCACAAATATTAAAGCTTCTTTCACACATAATTTTTTTGATAGTGACTTGGCCTTGTAATAAATTCAAAACTTATCCCAAATCATATTTTCACTATTTTCAAGAAATATATTCAATAGCCATAAATATGAAAAACATAACCTAGTATAACTTCCATCTTTCCTATCAGACTTCAATTATTCTTCTATTTGCATTACCAAGGGTGGTGCATCTGATGCAAAAAATTGATGATCTATATCTACCAAGATATAATCCATATTTAATTTCCATAAATAAAAATATTAATTATTGAAATTTTAAAACTCTCTTCTTGTGCTTTCAATAATTTTAATGACGCAAGATTATTCTACCCAAAACTCCCACTCAATATTGACATTTATCATAGGTTCTCCCGACTTATTAAAATCTACAACTAGTCTTTGATATATTTTTTTGGAAAAATGGAAATGCATGTTAAATAATTATATATTATATCAATACTAAATGAATATTAAACATACAATGGATTAATAAGAAAACATAATTCATAAAAGTTTACTTGGAAAAACATGTTTGGGTTATAAATATAACACAAAACTCTTCTTAATATAGAATTAATTTAAACTATTTTACAATATTAAAATAAGTTGTAAGGTTCTGTAACATTCATACAATAATCTACTACATATTATAATGCACACACTTGACCATGTGTATTCATCATTATTTAAATTACTTACATACACTCTACGTACTCAACCATGTATCTAAGTTATTTAACTATTTCATAAGCATCATATATTCCTAAGAATAATAATGCCTATATCCTACACCCCACTTTGTGACACCTGAAAAAATGGGAATATGGAGTGACATTTATTACTGACCAAGGTTATCATTATTTAATGTTCCTAAAAAATTATGTTTCATAGCACCACAAAGACATTGTTCACACTCCTAGAGTTTAGAAAATATATCAAAATAGTGTATTGTAATGGACTGAGTTAAAGTCCCCTACTTTTCATGTTTCAAAACTCCTCATATTTTCTTATTGTGACTCAGCCACTATGATACACTTCACAACCTTACATAGTGTAATAAAAATGTGTAGAGAACCTTGTGTAATCTCTACCATAATTAATGCATGATAAAAACCATGTAAAATTATAATATAAAATATTAGTCCAAGTTTTTTAAACCATCCATACTTTCACATTGAAACTACAAAACATCATGTGTAACTCGTTATTTGTGAAAACAACATTGCATACATCCATGAAAAGTTAAAACATTCACTAATAAAAATATATCATGTTTTTCAATGATAGTGTGAGATAGATTCCTTATTTATTTTTCAAGTTATCCACCCTTGGATGTCATTTGATACTAAATTTATAAAATAAAAAAAATCAACTATTTGAGAGCTAGTGATTGATACGTTCCTAAAATTATTATTTATATGTTCAATATAGGATTGTATTATTATGCTAACATATATTAATTAATTGAGAGCTAGTGGTTACACATTTCCCTATGTGTGTGTGTACACATGAATTCAAGTAAAGTTTAAATAAATGTAAATAAAAAAAATTGATAGCTATTGGCCATTAGGTTCCCAAGATTGTTATTTAAAGCTTAAAAATCATCTCATTGAGATATAACAACTACTGGGCTAGAATAGTCAAGGCCAAATACCTATAAGGGTCTGAAGAAGATTGCCTTCTCTAGGAAGAAGGCTGAAATGATGGATTCACCTTTTAGAAAGACATCAATAGTTGTAAGGAATTAATGCTAAAAGGAATTAAATGGAAAAATAGAGATGGGGAGAAAATCAATTTTTGGGAGGATGCTTGTATTTACACCACCCCCTCTCTTCACAAGGTATTTGGTCTAATTTATGTGTGGGATTCAAGGAAAGATGGGGTGTAAAAGTCAAAGACTATTAGGATGAGAATGAAGGATTGGAAAGTCCTCCCCATAGAAGTTTGCACTATTGAATAAGCTCAGGTGATTCAAAATCTCAACTCTTCCATTAGATAGGTTCACATACCCATGTTATTTACGGAAGAACATTTTTATGGGTAGCTAATGATAGCGGGAAGTGATCAGTCTCCTCAAAACACACTATTGATTTAAATCTGGAGGATAAATGGAACTCCTAAAAATAGTTAGGGATAAAACACCTAACTTTCAAGGTAAATTTATTCTTTTGGCTGACTACTCATGATAAGATCCTAACTATGCATAACTTAGTAAAAATAGGAATCATTATCCCCAAATGATGCCTACTATGTAGGGAAGGTGAGGAATCAGTCCATCATTTGTTTATGCCATGCCCATTTAACATGTTCCTATTTTACTAGATGTTGAACATATTTAATATCTCATGGGTTAAACTAGACAACATTGTTGACCTCATTAGGCTATAGAAACCTCCTTGGAGACTTCCATCCCTACTCTTCCTATGGAATCTTTCCCTCCCACACTGGTTTTGGAGTGTTTATAAATCCCTAAATGATAGTCTACTCTCAAACAAAAGACACTAGATAAAATATGTCTTCCTTTATCTTTTTCATGCCATTACTAAGAATTGGAGAACCTTCCCTTCCACTGAACAAAATCCAAGATATTCCTCCAAATAATTGATTTTCAAAAAGTGGGAGGTAGTACAAAAATTGAAATTTCCTTCTAAAGACTTGGTACATAAAAATGTTAGGTGGAAGCCCCCACCTAAAGGTTGGGTTAAGCCCAAATTTGATGGACCCTCAAAAGGAAATCCAGGCCCTATGGGTAGGGGGAACAATAAGTAATTTGGAGGGAAACATGATCATTGCTTATGTAGGTCCTTTGGGAATTTATATAAACCATGTGGATGAATCCAAGGCATCTCTCTGGGGAATTTAGCTTGCCTCTAGCCTCAAGATGGAAAAAAATCATCATTGAAGGGGATTCCCTTAATATCCTCAATGTTTTATAATGAAAAACCACTCCTTCCTACACATTAAAATCCATAATAGATGATGCTAATTAGATCTTGATGGAGATGGCACACTTCCATCATTCACACTTACCATGAAGGCAATGGGGTCATAGACTTACATGATAATATTGGAGTAGGCCTCCTTATTTTATCTACCTTGCATGTTGAATGCCACATCCTTGAAAATGTCACATCAACCATTATAACTAAAGTCACTTTAGGATATGATGATGACATAGATTCTACACACATAAACTTTACTTCTCAATCTAAGGTTTCAAAAATCATAACTTTCCATCATTCAACTACGAGGAGAATTAATTACAAACGGTGGTATAAATCATGTACGACAAGTTTATTTCATTTGTTAGAGCTAAGCCTTACCAGATTTCACCAAATTCCATCTTTGGCTCTTAAGATACTATTAAAATGGATGGAGATAGGACCATATTTAACTGACTTCCTCCTCAAAAGTTAAAATCATGAATAAGGTGTGGAAGAATCTTTGCATAGGAGACCTCGCAAAATTTATGTTGAGGGTAAATGACCATGATGCCAACCTATCTAAAGAATTCATTTTAGCATGAAACAAGAGGATTGTATAATTAAGAGGAGCTAGAATATTGATAATAGAGGAGATGATTGGGGAAGCCAAAAGGATGTCATGTAAAGGAAAAAAACATACAAATATCAATCAAAAAAATAGGAACTCCTATAGATTTTTTTTGAACCAATGAGTTCATCAAGATAAATAAAAAGGGTTTTCCTCACTTGGACCTTTTAATCTAATGGCCTGAAGACTAGCTAAAAATAATGAAGTATCTTATGCTTGAAGGTAACTATACCCTCATCTTTTCCCATCACTTTCTCTTGATGAACCATTTTCAAGGTTATAAAATCAATCATCCTTATTACCTTTTGAAATCCTTGGAGAGTATTGATCTCATGCACCAAATCAATTAAGCTAATCCATCTTACACTAGGGCCTTATATTATTAATGGTAAAATATGATGTGACCCTTCGAGGCAGGGAAGTTCCACTAAAGGGGTCCTCTACTTAGGAGGATTCCCCTGAGGAAGATCCTACCTCAAGGACCCACCACCCAATAACTAGTCTCTGCCATCCTAGCCATAATTCTAAAAGCTTAGTTGGTGATCCTCCCCTAAAACTCTCTATTTTCAAACCTAAACCACTCTTTTTGGATGAAGGAACCTTGGGGGAAGTGATAGGGAAAGGAAATCCCCTTGGTAGATGTGATCAAAACTAACAAGGACCAACTGGAAAGGTTTAATAATAAACTTCATGAAGTAGGGATAGGTTTCGTATGTCTAATCCAAGATTGAAATGCCATGAACAAGGAGCTTTCCAAAATGATCTAATATTTCACTCAAATAGAAAAGGTAGAAGGGATCCCCCTAAATCAACAGATCATGGAGGTAGCGACTTATTCCCCTAAGATTCCCCAAATAAAAGAAAATCCCTATGAAGGAGAAAATGTAGAAGAGACCAAGAACGATCCTACCTAAGGAAGATGTAGAAGGCCCCGAAAATAGAACTAGGACCAGAATCACAAAGAACAAGCAAGTTATGTAGGAGAAGATGATCAAGGACAAGAAGGTACCTATGGAGGGATCCCCCCTCTTGCAATAGATTTTTTGTTTACTTCTCTTTTGTTTTTCCCTTTACATGATTAGTTAGCTGCAAGTGTTGTTTTTGGATTTTTGTAAACCTATGGGGCTTGCTCCTATTTACTATACTTTGTTATATATTTTGGTTCTTGATCCTTGTAAAACTAGGATTTTTACCATATCAAATTAAAAAATAAATACAACTGCTATACTATCTAATTTATTATTTTAATTTGGATTGGTATGTGATTGTTCTTCCAAAACCAAATATCATCTCATTGAGATTTAGTGGCCTACTAGGTTCCCATCATTTTTATTTTGAATCTCATGTTGAGGATTTATTATTTTGCCAAAATACCATTTTATTTAAATTTTGTGGTTTTTGTGTTATTGAAATAGTTTATTAAATTCACACTAAGAATGGGTGGGGATTTATTAGGGTTGGTTGGAAAAGGGATGAAAAATGGTTATTTTGGGGTTCAAGGATATAAGCCAAGTGGGCTGAAACATTAGGAATGTGGGTTTTGAGGAATAAGAATGGCAAAGGGGTTAGGTATTAGGAGTGAAATGGTCAGATTTTATGGGGAACAATTGGGATAGGGTCAATGGTGGGTGGATTTGGGCTTTTGTTTAGAGTAGGTAACTAGGAATGCAGGTACTTTATAAACTTTGGTTTTACATTTTTTTGATTCCAAATTTTGTTAATATTCCCTTTCCCATAGTTTTTTTATCATTGTTTATTGTAATTGGTCTAACTATGTATATTTTACTATTTTCATACAATATTTGCCTACATTAGAGTCTGATTGGCATTGATACATATATGTTTATTATCATACACCTAATATCTATCAATTTTTAAATAAAATGATCCCATATAACTATCCTCTTTTTAAATTTGTCTTTGTTGTGATCCATTTTACATTTGGGTTAGAATTGATCCTCCACTGATTTTGACTGTCATCCTTTTATGGTTCCCTTTTTTATTGGATTGATTCCTTGTGCCTTAGCCTTTGCTTATCATTGTATTCTATCATGAGCTTAAATTTTAAGTGTCTTAAACACACACACACAAAAAAAAATAAATAAATAAAAAATAAAATAAAAATAAAAATAAGCACACACACACACACACACACACACACACACACACACACACACACACACACACACACACACACACACACACACACACACACACACACACACACACACACACACACACACACACACACACACACACACACACACACACACACACACACACAAACACACACACACACACACACACACACACACACACACACACACACACACACACACACACACACACACACACACACACACACACACACACACACACACACACACACACACACACACACACATCCTTGGTCATTCTACATTGATAGAGTGAACATAGAACTACATTTATTACAAACCGGTTTTTTTTTTGTGCATGATCATTTTATACTTATCAACAATTATACACATTTTTTAAATACATCTAAATATTGATCCTATGTTACATCATTAAAATCATTAAAAATAAATTCTTATGTCATCACACATTATTTGAAGATAAGGTCATAAATAATCACATAGTTTCATTTTACTATCAATGGAGAGGAGGCGAAATGTTATCTTTCATTGCATTGGAATTTGATCATAGTATTTATAATTACATAGAGCCATGGTTTAATATGTGCATGAGATGCATAGGATATAAATTATTGAAGATGTTTCATGGTATGGCTAAATTTGACACACTCTATTATGATTACATCTATTAAATTTTAGATTAAGGTAAAAGGAAATATAAATCATGAATTTCAACTATCCAAATAAATTAAGAAAATATAGAACCTAGATCACTCTTAATTTATGCACTACTCCTAAATGTTATAGGGATTATACAACAAAAGAAGACACACTTTTCCATAGAATACATAATTTGAGAATGAAATTGAGTCTCTACTAAGTCAAACTTGGACATAATCAACCCTATACAAAGTTTTATGTAGTATTAGATCATAGTCAAATTTAAAGACCATGTTCATGATCTGGGGCCTCAGAGGAGATCTAGTGGACAACTTATTTAAACTGGTTTAAGAGGGTTATATGAAAAAGTGAATTAATAATGACAGATAACACGAAATTTAAAGTTTTCAAATAACAAAGGAAAAGAATAAATATAGGATAATCAATATAGAACTATAATATAAAGTTTTTATTATATTTTCTTTTATAATATATAAGAGATCTTATATGTAGTGCCATTAAACTTCATAATTCTATTCTTATCTATTTCTGATCATTAATATGCTAACCTAGAAAGAATGGAAGTGTAAACTATTGTACAATTAAGGAATATGAATCATTAGTTGAATTATTACAACTAATTCATAAAGAAAGAGTGTGGTGACATCACTGAATATTGTTATTGATGAGTTTTTGGCTATAGTAATGAAACTTTAGGAGTTGTGCAGTAACATAAGAGTGAAATTACAAGGAAAAAGAATATGCATAGGAACATAACCTACTACATGATATAATGATGTTAGCACAAGGCTAGACGTGCAATTATAGAAATGTTTAGTTTGATCTAGTAACCTAAATCCTCCTAGATCATTCACCCTTCATTAAAGATCAATCATCCACATTTCATGTAGTTGTGGAATAAAACATGGAAATAAATTAGCAACCTGAACTTCTATAAACCATGTTACCTAGGAATGCAATTGCTATACTTTGATGATCAATAAGAGATGAATCTATGGTCAACATGTATGTTTGACTTAAGATTAAAACACTTGATTTGAATTTGTTGGGATGCTAAAATATAAATTGATCTCTATTTTTTATTCTTCATAGTATTTTAAGTATCCAATAGGGGTGGAAGTTAATGGTATAATTTTTTTGTGTTGAAGAATCGATTCAACCTAATGTAATATTGAATATTAAGCTCAAACATATTATCTCCTAATTTCTTGGTGATGATGTAGGGCCTTTACATAAGTGAAAAAATATTTAAATAACATTATTCTAATCTATAATTTTGAAGGTGTATCCAATCTTGATCAACAAATTAGAAGGCTTAAGGTGTTTGGTGCTTGTCATGGCACTTATTGTATTTCACATTTCCCTATTTTAAAATGGTTTTCACTTGTTTTTGAATGTGTTGAATGCATTCAATGAATTGAAAAACTTTTTCAAATTCCTTTTGAACCAAAGAAGTTTCTATTATTAACGGTGGAATAGGATAATCTATGTCAATGAATGACAAAGTTTGGATACCTAAACAAGCCTAAAAATGGTCATGTGTGGTAGATATCTTATATATTTATTGTAGATATGTTAAATGAAAGGAAGGATTTTATCCCAAGTGAATTTATTCTTAAAATTTTGATTTATCATCATATTAAGTTTCATCCTATCTACCACTTCCATCTATCCATTTCTATGGGTGAAAGGTAGTGGATTTTTTCAAATTTGTGTCTAACACAGACCAAAGTGATTTCCATAAATGTATTAAAAACCTTATATCTCTATCAGATAGGACAATTTTTGGGATTCCAATTTGGATCCAAATATGTTGAAATTATAAATGAGTTATTTGTAACACTGATATTAGTTTTTTACCATGTTTGAGAATTGCCATATTCAAGAATATATTAATTATTACATATATGAAATCCTTACCATGATTGGTAGTAAGGTGTATTGAGATAAATTCCATGAAAATAGATTCTCAAAATATCATTGGAACTAGAAAAGGTGTGTACCAACCTTTCCTTTTATTGAATGACTTAGAAATTGTACGTGATACAAGACATTGATATATTTGGATACATCGGACCTAAGATGTGGCTAGAATAAGTACTTATACAACACTGTAAGAGTATTTTAAACTAAAAAATGTCTTGAAACCAATTAATATGAGCATCCTCTATTATTTTGTGTCTCTCTAACTCATGCATAACACACAAGTGTCCTAGATAGTATATAAGTCCATCCTGCAAGTAGAAATATAGAACTGAATTATCATAATTTTTTTTTTGATATATCTAATAAATCTATTTCAGATGGATATAATTATAACAATGAGTTTATTTCTTTTCCACATGCATCAAGTATAAAAATGACATCTTTAACTAGAATATGGCTCAAATAATATGTGACTAGATTGACACATCCCTTCTTATACTTGATGTTCATACGGAACTGGTAAAGATAAGATGACTATTTTTAATGTCAATATTAATATAAATTGTCTTGAGTCTATAATAAATTAATTGGCTTGTGATTTTTTGGATCATAGTCTCCTTGACAAATATATAATTCTTACATACCTGAACAGTAACGTAAACCTCACAATTATATGTTGTGTAGTTTGTCATTTGTGTAGTGAATGTTTCGATGTGGAAAGTAACCACATGATCATGTGGAGTGATGAATACTCTAATTGAAATTTATAGGCATATGTCTCAATCTCAAATGGGTTATAAAGATATAATAAATCAAATAAAAGTAAAGAATATAGTTTATGCATAATTCCTCAAATGATCTCTATTGTGTGGAATTCCAAATGAGTTTTTATTTAGTGTTACCTTGGGTAACCTAGTTTATATGTGAAGTCATGTGAGAGAAACCAAATAAAATTATCTTATATAAAATATCTAATCCCAAAAAGTTGTGAAGCTATGTGAGAATATTTAGTTTTGGACATTCTTAGATGCTATAGAAACTTGGTTAAGTCCCCACATAGTTCTTAGTTAACTAATATTATCCTATATATTATATTTGTAGCATGGAAAATTAAAATTTCTATATGTTTACATACAACTTGTGTTTCTACAAAGTGTCAATAAATTGATCTATATGACACAAATTTTCACTCTATGTTTTGTTTAAGGTTATGATCTTGTCAAAGTAGAATAAACAAGTGAAGTAGTGAATGGATGTATAATGTCATTTATGTCTAAATGAATGTGGCTGGTGCATTGCTAAAATTAAAGGACATGACTAACCATTCAAAAAGAAACCTTGTTTATCCTTGAAGCCTATCTTCCAAAAATATTTAGGATCAATAGGAATATAATGAGAATCAAACCTAAGATTGATTTTGGTGAAGTATTATAAACCTAAAATCTGGTATAGAAGGTCTTAAATGCTTAGAAGAGGATAGTGGTTCTTTACTATGATCTTGTTAATTGATAAACAACCTCCATGTTTCGTATTTATTTGACACAAGCATAATAAGTTGATGAAAGGTGATGATTTAGGCCTTATATTTCCTTTATCCATTAGTTCACAAATTTGATGATTGATTTATTTATTCACAAAAAAGGATTTGTGATATAAAAAGCATTAGGTAGTGGTAATATGGGGATCAAATCAATAGATTACTTCCCTGTACCGTTTGCAGGCACATCTTTTGGTTACTATAATAGGTTATTGTATTCTTCCAACTTGAACTTTACATTTTTTTTTCTATAGTTTTTAGAGGATTTTTATTAGAAATTTATGTTGTAAGGACATTCTTGAATTTAAATCTTACCATAAAAATCACAAATGTTTTAGTAGTTGTGAATAGCTTCTTACATTTTTTGTCACTAATGATTTATATATTTTGAACTACTTATAGTACGAATTATCTCATATCACCAACATATATGACAAAATTTCTAGGATTTACACCATAGACTTCATGTGAAAGGTAAATATATGGCTTACCAAGTATAACATCACATAACTCTAATGGAACAATGTTGTAAATGGCTATTTAATAATAAATATTGATGTTGTACATGAATTGAAACTATTGAGTGATGTGTTTTTAATATCCCCCACTAAACCATTTAATGGAATATGGTTGTGGATGAGTTTTTAGTATAAATTTAAATTGACAAACTGATTTAGGAGAAATTAGGTTATTTTGAATTTTATTATCAATAGTCAAATGTATTGGTTGAACATTGATCCACATTTTAGAATAGAATAATATTTTTAATTCCTCTATTTATATGGGGGTAGTATATATGTTTAAATTACCCAATATGGTGATATGAAAACAATCCATGATATTCTTAATTTTCTCTAATGATGTGGTGATTGTGCATGTTGCTTCAAACTGTGCAAGTAGAGTTTTCCTAGCATGCCATTCCTAATTGGAATGGCTACTTGAGTTGTGAAGTAAATACCACATTCTAACATTTTATTTCTTAGTAAGAACATTTGATGATTATTTCTTCTAATGTGGATGTTTTTTTAGTTACTCCCTAATTTGGAAATCTAATTAGAATATTTAGACTGTTGCTTTGTTTGGGACTTCAAATCTTATGTCTTAGTCTTGGCCTTAACCATTACTTCAAACATGTAAAAAAATATGTAGGATTATCTAATTGAAGTGATATGTATTAAATCAAAGTATGAAATTAATTTATATGAGATATCAATCCTAATCTGTACTTAAAAATAATAATCTGATCCAAATCCTAAATCCCAAGTTTAGCAACTGGACCATGGAAGTTATCTGTGTATTGTTGCATAGTTTTTTATTTTATTTGGTGAAACTAAGATAACTTGATGAATTAGTAAACACAATTTATAATAGGATAATAGGTTTATTTGAGTTCTTCTATAAAATCAATCTTTGTGTTTGCATTTGTGTCTAAAATTGACTTCATCTTCACGTGAAGTGTATTAGTTTTCCCACCATTTCTTTACTATTTTTTTTTTTTAAAAGAGTGAATGTAATATTTTATTTATCATATAATATATTAACCACAAAGTAAGAATATAAAAGTTTACCTAGTTATATAGTGCATTTGTGTCTATTTTTCCTTCAAACATAACGATGTCTATATTAACTTATACCTTGTATGGAATTTTACCACCAAATGGCCGATGATAATGAGAAGTGTTTGAGGAATTATACTATTTTATAAGTACCGATAGGTGATCAATGATAATTTATCATTAATGTACATGAAGTTCTTAAAAGTATTCACATTATCCCTATAATACATCCTCTATCATTTTATCAAACATCTATGAAGTTGGCATCATTGAATATTTGTCTCCCCTTTGAGTATGTGAAGGAAGGTATAATGAAGGGTCAAAAGTTTTGATCCCTATATTCATGTAATTATAATTCATATGATTGGAAATATAAATAATGGTGAAGTTTAGACACACCATAATTACACTAAAAAATAATATGAAGTGTGTATATGATACCATTGATTTGGGCCCCACGAGGAGACCAAGTGGAAAACCTAATATAAATATTTTAGGTTGTACGTGGAAGTGAATTAACAATTTCATAAAACATGAAAGTGAAAATCATTCAAATATTAAAGGAAATCAAAAAAGAAATGACAACCAATATTGAACTATAATATCAAAGTTGTATTATGTTAAGTCTTATATGATATCTGAGAGATTAGATATTTGATACGAATGAACTTCCTAACTCTATTATTATAGTATTTTAATAAATAATATGTTAAGATAAAAATAATAGAGTGTGCATTATTATGTAATGAAGGAACATGAAGCATCAGTTGAACCATTACAAAAGTTGGTAAAAATTGCTTCATAACTAAAGAGTGCAGTGAAGTAAATACCACATTCTAACATTTTATTTCTTAGTAAGAACATTTGATGATTATTTCTTCTAATGTGGATGTTTTTTTAGTTACTCCCTAATTTGGAAATCTAATTAGAATATTTAGACTGTTGCTTTGTTTGGGACTTCAAATCTTATGTCTTAGTCTTGGCCTTAACCATTACTTCAAACATGTAAAAAAATATGTAGGATTATCTAATTGAAGTGATATGTATTAAATCAAAGTATGAAATTAATTTATATGAGATATCAATCCTAATCTGTACTTAAAAATAATAATCTGATCCAAATCCTAAATCCCAAGTTTAGCAACTGGACCATGGAAGTTATCTATGTATTGTTGCATAGTTTTTTATTTTATTTGGTGAAACTAAGATAACTTGATGAATTAGTAAACACAATTTATAATAGGATAATAAGTTTATTTGAGTTCTTCTATAAAATCAATCTTTGTGTTTGCATTTGTGTCTAAAATTGACTTCATCTTCATGTGAAGTGTATTAGTTTTCCCACCATTTCTTTACTATTTTTTTTTTTTAAAAGAGTGAATGTAATATTTTATTTATCATATAATATATTAACCACAAAGTAAGAATATAAAAGTTTACCTAGTTATATAGTGCATTTGTGTCTATTTTTCCTTCAAACATAACGATGTCTATATTAACTTATACCTTGTATGGAATTTTACCACCAAATGGTCGATGATAATGAGAAGTGTTTGAGGAATTATACTATTTTATAAGTACTGATAGGTGATCAATGATAATTTATCATTAATGTACATGAAGTTCTTAAAAGTATTCACATTATCCCTATAATACATCCTCTATCATTTTATCAAACATCTATGAAGTTGGCATCATTGAATATTTGTCTCCCCTTTGAGTATGTGAAGGAAGGTATAATGAAGGGTCAAAAGTTTTGATCCCTATATTCATGTAATTATATTTCATATAATTGGAAATATAAATAATGGTGAAGTTTAGACACACCATAATTACACTAAAAAATAATATGAAGTGTGTATATGATACCATTGATTTGGGCCCCACGAGGAGACCAAGTGGAAAACCTAATATAAATATTTTAGGTTGTACGTGGAAGTGAATTAACAATTTCATAAAACATGAAAGTGAAAATCATTCAAATATTAAAGGAAATCAAAAAAGAAATGACAACCAATATTGAACTATAATATCAAAGTTGTATTATGTTAAGTCTTATATGATATCTGAGAGATTAGATATTTGATACAAATGAACTTCCTAACTCTATTATTATAGTATTTTAATAAATAATATGTTAAGATAAAAATAATAGAGTGTGCATTATTATGTAATGAAGGAACATGAAGCATCAGTTGAACCATTACAAAAGTTGGTAAAAATTGCTTCATAACTAAAGAGTGCAGTGACATCATTGAATAACATTACTAATAAGATGTTGGCTAAAATAATTTCACTACAAGAGATTTATGGATGTAGGATCATAATTACAATGAAAAACTTGCCATGTAGGCATGAAATCTACTGCCCAAACTATGGGAATTAGTGAAAGGCTAGATATGTAAATGTGATAATGTTTAAATTGATCCAGTGATGTATATTCTCCTTAATCACTTCTATGATTATTCAAGAGTCCATTCCCAATTCCATATTTTAAATTTTTGTACCTAGGTGTGTTCATTTTATCCTTATCCTTTCTCTTTCATTTTTATTTCATGTTTAATTATTTCCCTACTTTATTCATAAATATTTTAACACATTAGGGTTTTCTTATTATTTTTTGAAACTTAGTTACACGAGATCCATAGTTTACACCCTTTTCACCACTTTATATTATTCTAATTCCTATTAGATTTAATATTCAGTAAAAATAATTTAATGAACCCATCCACTCTTCAAACATGTTGAATGGATTTCCTTGAGCTTCATCCCTTTAGCATTTGATTTTTATTCTCCACCTATCAGATCTAATTTCTAAATTTAGGCTTTTTTAAAACCTTTTATATTATTATCGCTAATTTATTTTATGTTTATCATGCTTACATATTATTCCTATTAAGAATGATATATATACAAAACCTAATAGTTGAATTAATAGATTGAGTGGCACTTGTGACTTATTTTATCTTCCTTTGATTAGTAATTAATTTTATTCATAAATAAATTTTTTAAATTTATTGTTATGTTATTGAAAATGATGAATATGTGGATGGTAATTATAATTATTTTGTAGATTTTATCGCTTTCCATGATTTTGGTTCTTCTAACAATGGTTTAAATGAAAATACTAGTGATAAAAATCTGAATGCTTATGATTGCAAGCCTTATATTGATATATGTACCAATCTTTGATAATATGCATGATGGTAATTTTGAAAACTAACTTAAGATTGTTCCCAAGGAAATTGATTTTATGATTTATGTTTTTACTGAAGAATGAAATATAATAATAAATGCTAAGTAATATACACATGATAATGTTACTAACGATCCTTTAAATGTTCCTAATCCACCTATTAGAATATTTAATTTTACATCTGGTAGTGAGGATAGTGCTCATATTCCTAATCTTATGCCTCCACCTAGTGTTACTCCTCCTTAAGTTTTTCCAACCAGTCCTAACACAACCTAATACATTTTTTTGTAGCATTTATATATAAGGTACCATTTTTATTTACTTCTAATAATTTTTATTTTTGGTGCTGGTCTTAGTTGACATAATAAATCTTCTTATCTTATCAATGCTAATTATAAATGGATAAAACATGTGTAAGTACATATAAGGTAGGTTAATTTTAACAATATATTCAAGATGTACAATCTCAATTTTAGAAACTTATCTAGGGATCTTAAATACGTATCAATCTGGTCATGTATCAAGATATATTATATAACCCATTGGCTCATGATGTCATCTCTCACCCTCTCCACTAGTTTAATCATGCCTATATTTGAATTATAAAATGACAAGGGTATTCATTTACATCACATTTTATATTTCTTTCCTCTATATATTGGTTTTTCTTATGATGATTTATTAATGACATGTTCTTCCCTATAAATCTCAAGGAATATGACTTGGATTGGCTATATGCCTTACATATAGGCTCTATCACTGATTTAATGATTATTGTTATATTTTATTATCTCAAATTTTAAAAAAAATTATATAAAAGATCAAATTTTATCAACTTTCTCAGATAAAACAAGGACCTAATGAGAATGGTAGTGAGAATGTTATTTTATTAAAAACTATACTTACAAAATGGTCTCATCAAATACTTGATAATGAGTTCCAAAACATTACCTCCAATACTTTTTTTCAATCACTCCGATAAAAATATATTTTTTACATTTATAAAAAATAATGATCTTTTTCACATTATTAATAACTTTGAGATTTTGTTTTTAGAGTATAACATGCTTAAATATGGCTTTATTTCCCATTTATGTATAAACAAAACTAAATTTCAAGGCAAGGTAAAATACAAAGATAAGGCTAATGAATCTCCAAAGTTTTAAATTACTAATGAGGATAAATTTTAAATACAATTTTAAAACTTTCTAACCAGCTAGTTCTTCCACCTTAATAGAAAGCCTAGGAAATTTATAAGGTTACCTAAATATCATCACTACGTGATGAAATTTTTTCTTGAATACAACATGATATCTTTAGCTCTTCACCTAGTTTTAGATACTTCTTAACCTTTTCATTAAGGATATGTCATG
>JARHVA010005359.1:410000-447500 GCA_037957365.1 Torreya grandis | reverse complement strand
TTCCCATTATGAATTTCTCATGGTGTCCTTTGGCATCATGAATTCTCCATTTATGTTTTAAGGCTTAATGCAAAATCTATTCTAGCCATTTTTACGTAAATTCATCTTTATTTTATTTGGTGGCATCATTTTCTATAACTATACCTATGAGCATTTGATACATTTAGACCACACTTTCAATGCCTTGTTGATAACCACTTATGTGCCAAATGGTGCAAGTGTGATGTTTTAGAAAAGAAAATTAAGTATCATGAACACATCCTAACTAAGGAAAGCATCAATGTGGATCTTGAAAAAATTGAGGCTATGAATATTTTTCCTAAAGCCAAATTACTTAAGAGCCTTCATAGGTTTTTGTGCTTAATTAAGTAATATAGAAATCTTTTTCTAGGATTATGGGAAAAATGTCATTCCATTAGTGACCATGTTACATAAATTGTCTTTTATTGGTCTAAAGGTAGTGTAAAAATACTTCGAACAAATAAATTATGCAATGTGAAATACACCTATTTTGGCTATGCCCAACTTCTTCAAACCATTTGTCATTAAAAGTAACACCTCATGAAGTGTCTTTGGAGTTAATCTAACATATGAGGGTCAACCCATTGCATTCACTAGAAATAAATTTATGGGAATAAATTTTATCATTCCACACATGAGAAATAGATGATGTATATTCTTCATGTCATCAACAAGTGGTACCCATACCTAGTAAAGAGTCACTCCTTAATCAAAACTAATCACCATAAGCTCAATCAACTATTGAAGCAACAAGCATATTTTCCTGAGAAATAGAAGTGTGTAATATAACTAATTGGTTATTATTATGATATTATATAAAATAAGGGAAAAAATAATTCTTTTGTATATGCATTATGAATAAAATATAATTTTATGTGTAGTAATTTTCCCCCTGACACAATATATGCATTGGGCAAAATTAGAATGGTCTAATGACACCTATATTTCAACAACTCAATAAATAAATGATGACTAACCTTACCTCTTAATGGAATTAATCTTTGGATGGTGATAATTTAAGGAAAAAATGATGTATTGTACTAGCATCAAAATTAGCATTAGGATAGACAATTCTATTCGATATGTATGCCTCTCCATTATGGGAAGGGATTATAATTGGAGATCATTTTTTTTTTTTTTTTTTAAAAATGTGTCATTGTAACAAATGGGAAACTATCACCACCCTAGACATTCTCTAACCCTTTTCTATCCCTATATAAGTATGGTCATATATTTCCATGGACTTAAAGAAGGAAATAAATAATTTTCATGGTGTTCGATCAAATATCCAAGTATTGCCATTTTTTTTCCATTGGACATTATTTTATTTCCTCCACTATTGTTTAAACCTTTCATGATAAGATCGTCTTCCTCCATGGGCTACCTACCTTAACTATGTTAGACCATGATTTTAATTTTACAATTCACTCGTGGAATGAGATTTTACACTATCATGGTACCCAACATAAAATTAGTTATGCCTTCCATCCAAAAACTAATAGTAAAATGGAAATTGCCAAAAGATGCTTGGATAAATATCTACATTATTTTGCCTCTAATCAACAAACTCACTAGGTATGATGTTTAGCACTTGTTGAATGATGGTATAATTGTACATATCATATTGGCACCAATATGACCACATATGAGACCATTTTTGGTCATCCACTAAATTATCTTTAGTCATAGCTTTCATGCAAGTCCAAGTTATAGTAAGTTGATGCTACACTCTACACATGTCAAAGTATCCTCCAAAATCTCAAAGATAACTTTTATTTGCCATAAAAATTCATGAAATAATAGGCCATTAAATTATGATTGGAATGGAATTTGAATTTTTTGTGACATGTTTTTTCTCTAGATAAAACCTTATACACAATCCTCTTTGAACTTAAATGGTCATCATAAACTTGCACCAAAATGTTAGGTTCTTTATAAAGTGCTTTTCGAGGTTGGTCCCATAGCATACAATTTCGATCTTCCCTTTTCCTCCAAGGTCCATCCATTTTTAAATGTATGATTTTTTAATAAGATCATTTGTTAGCAAGCTCAAGCCCAAAAGACACTCCATGAGCTTGACATTGAAGGCTCTATCCTCTAGGAACTCGAGTCCATCTTTGATAGGTGCTTATGAAAACTCAACAATCATATTATCATATATATTCTGGTACAATGGCATAACATGCAATTAAATTAAATTACATGGTAACCCCTAATAAAATTACAACAATATTTTTACCATTCAAAGCTTTAGTTCAAATATTTTTTAAACATGACTGCATGTTAGGATCCCTTCGTCCTTAGTCTTCTATTGAGTATTGGGTATTATTAATAAAATATTGGACACATAATCTTTATAAATCATCTTGTTTATTATTTTTCATTAACCCAAATGTATAGGAAGGTATTTATCTTGAATAAAATAACAAAAATAGAGGGATTGTGTTAGAGGAAATATTACCTAATTAATATTTTGTATTGAGCTATGCTCAAAGTAGGTTGACTCTTTGAAGAGGCATCTGATCCTTTGAAGTGAGATTCTATTATTTTCAATATAATATTTTTATTGTCTTTCTATTTTTTACATATTGGTTTTATTTTTATTATTATATTAGTTTGTTCACAAGAATGTTCTTAACAATTATACTTAGTCATATATTTAGAGTGGCTCTCAAGTGGCATCTTTCCTAGTTTCCATTTATCATATAGATATACTTACATGGACTACACATATATTGTTCTTACTTATATCTTGTGTGTTACATCGATAAATTTATGGATTTCTTGTGTGCCATATGATTTCTCAATTTATTGCATGTGCATATTTGTACTTATGTGTTTTTTTTATATATTTCCTATTAGAATCTTATCTATCATTGTCCATAAAGTATCCTCTAGTTTTAATTGTATTTTTATTGATTACTTAAGGGTCATATGTATTTTTTGATGGTTTTTTATTTTTTGTGTGATTACTTAAATGTGTATTATATTGATATAAATTATTTATGTCATGATCCATATCATACACACTAATACTTTTATTATAATATGAATTTAACCTATGTTTCTATGGTGATTACCATGAATCTTTTGGGGAATACTAATACTATTGTATATGTGGTTCATTTCCATATATTCCCACTTAGAATAAAATTACTATATTGGGGGATTTATTTTGTCCTTACTTTATCATGTCATATGAGGGAATTATGGCCTTATTTATCTCCTAAAATTTATCATCCATATCTTAAAAATATAGAGCTTAATATACACATGTGCCTATTAATATACTATGTTTAATGTCAGGATACAAATCATGCATACTAATACTTATTCTATACTATTCTTATATCCAATGTTTGCATGGTCCCTACCTTGAACCTATTGGGGCACACTAATACTATTATACGTGTGCTTCATTTACATATTTTCCCACTTAGGAGAAATTAATACATTTATAGAATATATTTTTTGAATACCTTATCATGTCCTTGGGGGCATCATAACCTCAATTATCCCCTACATCATTCATCCTCATCTTAAACATACAAATATTACAACACCCTTTTACCTATTGATCTCTCACTACTTATATAGTTAGACATTATAATATCCTATATACACCTAGTCACATGGAAGTATTAAATTGATATATTAGGTACCTAAATATCCTAACACTTTAAGGATATAGTATTTTTCCCTTTGTTGTGTTATATTGGATCATATTGGTTACCACTCACCAACTTATCCTCCCTCAAGGATACATATTTTTATTAATATTACATGATATATTTTTATAGTTACATATATGCATCTTCAAATATTTATACTATGTTAATAGTTGATTTTGATATATTTTTCTATGATAAAACATTGTCCACAAGAATATTTATTTTGAATTTATTTATTTTAAGAAGATGTACCTATCCTTCACCAAAAAATAGGGGAACAAAACTAAACATTTAAATATTATATTTAGATTTGCATAAATTGTAATTTTATAAACAAGTGCTAAGAAAACACATATGTTACTTGATAAATAAATGGATTTTTTCCATCCTATTTTTTCCTAATCCGTTGAATATTTTGTTTCTTAATTTCAATTTTATTTTTTTACATAAGGAAAGGAGTATTTTTCCTATACTTATTAAAATTTATTTTATTCAAACTAATTTGTCAAGACATTTATTAATTGTATGCATTTGCGAATATTTTTAAATACATCATATTTAAAAAACCCATGACATAATTGGATCTTATCCCAAGAATATATATTATTCATCATTTTATCCATCAAGTAAGTGCAAGTACATAATTTATTTCTATTATATTTTATTTTATATGTATTTATGTACACATACATTAAAATAAAGAATTATTTAGTCATCTAATTTTGGTACAATCCCATTTTTCATATAATATTTGTCATGCTTTATTACACATGACCCACTTCTATACATTTGATTATTTACAAACACGTTCTTCCAAAATTAGAGTCCCATTGACCTTGATTCATCTAGATTTATTTAAATGTACCTCATATATATCATTTTGCAACACTAATATCCTATCGAATCATACTCTATTCAAATTGGCAATTTTTTTAACCTCCTTTTTCCTTCAAGCTAGAATATGAAATCCATTGTTTTATTCTTAATTAATCAACTTTTCATTGATTTTGAGCATCATCCTTTTGTTGGTACATTTTATATTGATAAAATTTTCAATATTTTGAATTATTTCTATCACTATATTTTATGAATGACCTATCTTCAAAATATTATAGACAAACTTATATTTTGGGATCCACATTTATTCATTGCACATTGATCAAATGAAATTTCAATTATATATTACAATCCATTTATCTAACACATAATCATCAAAACTTATAAATAAATTTGCATATTTATTCAAGGAGTTTGAAAATTAAACCCACAATACACCAACATTGATATAAATCTTATTCCATAATATATTGTACTAAAAAAAATCATATCAAATCATATAATTTTATTTGATTATCTTTAAATATCAGATGAAATCCTTTCCTTTAGTTGGATGGAGATTCACTTAAAAATACTATAAATATATAGAGTTTTTTAAGAGCATCAATAGACATATGTGATGATCATCGCCTAGACTATTTTACAATTTCATTTAAATAAATTTATCTTAATCAATAACTTGATAATTGTTTGTCGTAACCACAAAAGGAAAAGAAAGTTGTTCTAAAGTCACAAGTGCACAAGTTCTCAAATTTTTTACATTGATAGTCTTTACAAGGAAGAAGAGATCAGAATGAGAGTGGATTCAATATTATATCACATTCATAAAATTAGGGCCATAGTCAAAGATCCATTGTTTTACACATTCATGCATAGGGTGAAAAGCTTAGTAGTACAAAAATATCATGAGGTATGGTGATGTAGGATCATGAAATGTGTAAAAATATGACATATTATCTTATTGTTAAAAGATCATAAAGACACAAGTAGTTTTAATTTAATGTTGTTCACAAACACTTCTTAACCTTGACTGGGAGTTTATATCCAATCGTATCTATGCGTGAATTTTAGGAGAATGATAGTGTGAGAGTATAGAGGATCCACATGGACATGTCTAGGAACTTAAAAGGAATACAAAAAATATCAAGATTGTTTAGTGATCATCACAACACCATAAATTGAAGAAGAAAACATGAAAGTGCCAACAACATAGAAGGTTGTAATTGTATGTTTGTAATGATATTCTTAGAGGTCACAAGAACTATATTTTGAGAGGATATTGTAAGAGGAAAAAAGTACCAAAATGGGTAGATGGCATTATTTCCATTGATTCATGGAGCATACTCTTGGTGGAGAATATATACCTTTTTATATTGTTTATATATTCTCCATTATTTTTGTTTTCAAGGAGGTAATTAAATTTAATTTAGCTGGGTTATCTTGGTTAGTTGAGAAATTAGAGGGGATATAATTATAGTTATATTTTACAATGTTAATACATTATATGAGTTGTATATCTCAATCTTTTAAGAAAATGAATATTTTATATTATGTTTTTGTTAAAAAAAGTTATTTTTAATTTTTTTATACATGGTTTTAAAGGTTACATTTGTAATGGAATATATTTTTTGAACTTTTTATTATAAGTATTTAAATTGATATTAAAAATTAGTAATAGATATATGCAAAAGGAGGAGGATACCATGAATCAGTATTGAGAATTGTTGAGACTACAACTTTGGAGTGTAAGAGATTCCTACATATGTTCTTAGTATATGAGTTTTAATAGATTAAATTTTTAAGGGAGAGTGAGCCAAAATTTCAGCTTTGGTGAATTGAATTTAGAGGAGAAAAGGTAAATAATGTATCATGAAGACTTGTTAAGTTCCTAAAAGCAATTAGGGAAATATGAAAAATAATGAATTCATTTGATGAATATAAGAGAAGATTTTTTTCTATTAAATATGTGAGTGATGAAAACAATAAATAAGAAACTAATTTTTTAATGGAAAGATGAAGATGAAAAATATATAAATTTGAGATAAGGATGACTATTACAAGTTATCTAAAGGATTGGTAAGGGAACTGAAATGGAGATTCCAAGTTTTTTAGGGGTATTAGGCCTTGAAGAGTTGAGTGAATGGTTTACCAAGATGAAATAATATTTAGAGTATGATGAAGAAGAGGAACCCAAGAGAGTGAGGGTATCTCAAACCTAGTTAGAAGGTTGTGCAACCTTTTGGTGGAAATAGGTACAAACTGAAAGAAGACAAAAATGAGAGGAAAAGATTACAATATGGGATAGAATGCTAACTAAATTGAAGAACATGTTTTTACATTATGATTATGAATTGGAAATGATAAATCATTGTAAAAATTGATGCAAAGGGAGCTTAATTTCAAATTTTACATAGAATAGTTTTAAAAAATTACTATCAAATATAGTCACCTTGAGATAGATCATGAGGTTTCAAGACACATCAATGGGATGATAGTGAATGTATAAGATGAACTCAACATGACGAGACTATAAAATAAAAGAAAAATATTTATTTATATTAAACAAAAATGAAAATATGTCAAGGGGGAAGAAAATAGCTTCAATAGGTATATGAAATTTTACAAAAAGGAAGATTCAATTTAATGATTCAAAAGCACAACATAGACATATGTGAGAAGCTAGTACTTATTTTAGCCATGAGTATGGAGGAAGAACATAACCTGAAAGGGGAAGGGGAAGATATAACCAAGTCCAAGGAAGAGGATTCACTTGCACTTATTTCAGATGTGGTTATTCTCATCATAGATCATAAAAATGTTAAAGCAAGATTTGTGACAAAGGTCTAAGATGACTAAGGCTAATGTGCATGTTTCACAAGAAGATGAGGTGTTACATGAAAAAGTTGAATAACTTGATTGGATATAACAAGGAGATAAAATCTTAATGAATATTATATTTTTGAAGTTAAAAATTAAGGAGAATTAAATATGCACAAAAGGAGAGTTTATTCAAAACTATCTACAAGTTTAAAATTAAGTGTTATAAATTGATTGTAGATAGTGGTAATATGAACAAGTTAATGTCTGATGGAAAATTTAAAATTTAAGATCTAAAGAGGGTAGAACACCTTAATAAATTTAAGGTGTCATGGTTATAAAAGTTTCATTATATGTTAGTTGATGACCAGTGTCTTATGATTTTTGATAAATTTTATATATAAAGATTAGGTGAGGTGTGATATCATGTGTGTACCTTTTTTTAATGTATTATGGGATAAACCTTGAATTTTTTTATAAAAATATTGATAATGAAGTGAATGGCTAAAAATTATATTCTAGAGAATAATGAGAAGCAACTGTTAACTACAAAATACTCTAATAATTTTGATAATAACTAGAAAACCATTCTTGAAAGAAGTTAGATGAGGAGAAGTGTAATTTGTTTATATTCTTAAATTATTTAATATTGAAACAACAAATAATAAAATTTTACATATTTGAAAGTGAAAAAAATATTCCAAATGTATGGATAATTTGTTTCATAATAAATGTACATGATTACCTTTTGTGAGTATCAACAAACATCGTATGGGCTTGATTATGAGAGATAGGTTTTCCAGTAAGATTACATATATGCTAACAATTTTTTAATATGAGGAAGAAAAAAAAGCAATTGAATTTTTGGAAGAAAGCTAATTAGAAAGATTAAAATCCCATGTGTCAAAACAATTAAGGCCATTAAAAAGATAACCATTAAATATCAATTTCCATTACTAAATGTAGATGAACTTATTTATGGATTGCTAAGGCAAGCCATGATATTTAAATACTATTGATAAAAAAAAGTGATGAATAATCAAATAAGAATTAGAAAATGGGATGAATGGAAGACCGTACTTTTAGCTAAGGGTTTTATGAATGGATGGTCATACTTTTTGGCCTGAAAAATACATAGAGTATCTTTAAGAGGTGTCCAAGAGAAATATTAGAAAAGAAACGATATTAGTTAAGAAAAAATGTTATCTATTTATATAATATTATGATTTTCAGTGATATTATGGAAGAGCAATTTATATATACTAATAAATTATTGTAAATGTTAAGAGAGTAGAATCTATAAATAAAATTCAAAAATTCTAATGTCATAAAAACATAATTGGTTTACTTAAGCCTTGTTGTTTTTAAGAATGGATATAGAGAAATTGAAAAATATTTATAATGGTTGAATTGTAAAAGCATGCCTCAGAATAAACATCCATGTACATTAAAAATATTATACATAATGTTTATCATCAATTATAGTGGAATTTGTGCACACAAAACAAAGACTATAAGGGGTGACACAACTAAGTTTTATTTGACAACAAAAATTGATAAAGTAGATTTTAATTTTTAAATAAAAAGATATTATATATGTTTTTGTTTAATTTCCAATATTTTGGAGAAGTGCTCTAATAGACTATTATATATTTGGATTAGTGTTTTGAGCAGTTTTGAGCCCAAAAAAAAAAATGGCCAATCACTTATTTTAGGTAAAAGATAAATAAATTCGTGAGAAATTATTTGGTTTATGGTTAATTATTTTTCAAAAAAAATAATTATTAAATAATTAAAGATAGTACTTGTTACTAAAGGAGTTTTTAATACATGTATCATTAGGCATTGTAGTTTATCAACATTTAATGTAATCTAACCTAAAGCCATATGAAATGGGTTGAGTTTTATGAAATCTATGTTTTCATTTTGAAGCATAGAAGTGGAAAGTTAAATAAGACATAAAAATATATAGAATTGTTTATTTACGTTATTGGAATTTAAGTTGAAACTCTTGAGTCTGACACTTTGAAAGAGCTCTATACTGATGAAAATGATATTTTTGATGTTTGGTCAGCTTGTATGAATCCAACTAGCAAGGATAAGAACCCATAGATAGATTTATATTTTTAATATGGAATTTTATTTACAAGATAGAAAATGTTTATGCCATAGGGTTCAATGAGAAATAATTTATTCAAGGAGAAACATTGAGGAGGATTGGTAGGACACTTTGGTGTGGAAAAGACCCTATCACAACTAAATGAAAGATATTACTAGACTGGGATGGGTAGTGATGTGAATAAGTGGGCAAAGGTCCACAATATGGTAACATGTAATGGTAAAATTTTGTAATAAATTAATTTATTAACCACTCAAATGCCAAAAAAATAATAAATGAAATAAACATTGGTTTGAATTGAATATTTAGAGTACATTATGGAAGAAGTTAGGCACTAATATTAAGATTATATTATCATACAATCTGAAAACTAATGAATAGACCAAGATACTAAAAATGAGTTTAGGAAAAAAATCAAGATGTTTGATTGGCTATAGACCCAAATAATAGGATTTAATATTGTTGCAAGTGGATTTAATAAGAGGAGCATTATTAAAATACCATTTCAAATTGTGTTTGGATATAAATTGATGGATGTCATAGAACTAAAAAATATTAAGGCAATGTGGATGAAAAGTATACAAAATTAATATTATGTAAAATACATTTAAAATCTACATCAACAATTGAAAAATACATTTAAAAAGAATAAATAGTGTAGTTAAAAATGTGTATATTATAGATATGAGTGAATTTATTAAAGTGGCTTATTTGTATTCAATTTAACCTAAGTTCAAATTTTTAAGGGCATGCTAAGCTGGTTGTGTTCACTAGTATTGTTGGTTAGTGATAAGCGTTGGTTCAGATGTCATAACCATTGATGATAGTATTCTATTAAATTTTATTAGTGAAGTCAGTAATGATCAATAATGATAGTTGTATTGAATATTTGGACCTCTTTTTGTGTCATAAAATGATTCTTAGTTTTAGCGAAAAACATTTACATATATATATATATATATATATATATATATATATATATATAAAAGAAGGAAGAAATAATTCCAAACATAGGATGGGTTACCAAATGAAACACAACAAATTAAAGTGGAAAAAATTATGAACTTGTAAAGTCTTATAGATTTTTTAGCTAACCCATATAAAATAAATATATTGACATTTTTTAATATGATAGATTTGTATGCTTTTTGAAAAAGATAAAAATCAATTAGGAAAGGAAAAACTCTTTAAAAAATAAAAAGAATAGATTAAATTAATTTTTTATTTAAATGTTGTCAAGAAATGATGAATAATTAATGAATTTTGTAAAAAAACATGAATAAAAAATCATTATAATTATTCGAATAAAATTATTTAATTTGGATATAATTTTTATAAATTAAACTTATAATAATAAGAACGAACTGAAATTTGTTTACCCAAAATTTTTGATGTTGAATCCTCCACGAGCATACAAACGATCCTCAAAACTCAACATGTTTTCTTTAGATAAATTTATATAACTTGCAAACTCACTAAGTGTTTTCCATAGACACAAATGGACATAAGTTTGTTAAGGGATCTCAAGCTACTCACAAGTGCAAGGGTGCTATGTGTGAAATGTGGACAATTAGATTCGGTTCAATAATATACAACATCCACCGAATCCATTTGGAGTCACATCATCAAATTGAGGACCACATTTAATGAATGGATGTGTTATGCATTTAGATGGATTCTAACACTATGTGCATCCACACAAGGGTGAAAGGTTATCCAGGAAAAAAACAAAATGTTTTCGAAGTTCTATGATGAATGAAAAGAAACATGATTTGAGATGAATGTTAATGTCACCATCACATGTTGTCACAATTTCGTATCAAGAGGTGTGAAAGTTACATATATTAAAATTGGGATCACAATATTATTCATGGATGCACATGCCCATGAATTTTTGGAGTGTGATAGTGAATGAGTGTATAAGATGGAAATGTATTATGAAAGGAGATTATTAGTACTTGTCAAATTAGGGATAATTTTTTAATTATAATTAATGAAATTTTTTATTATTAATTTTTTTAGCAGTTTTATAATATTTTCCAAATGTTTTGAATAATCTATTATTATTTAAATTAAATATTAAACAGTAATTTTTTTTTTCTCAGTATCTAATTAAAAAAATTTAGTTAATTTAAATTTTTAAAAATAAATAGTTGCAATGTTTAACCACATATGATTGTGAACCTCTGTTTAACCTTACATGCAGATCAAAATTTGTAGCTGTCAACTTCCGTCATAGTGAGGGAATTAGTTTGCATAGGAACCTATGCCAACTACTGACAAGTAACGTGGCATTGATAAGTAACATGGCAGGTATAACGCTGGTCTTCTAGATGCTTCCAATAGTTGTCCAAAACAGAACTGATTCACATGTTGGCGTGCTTCCTAAATGCACATTTTTAGATGGAATAAATATATGAAATTATGTTCAGCCCAAAAACAAATCAAATTATTATAGATTTTTTTACTATTAATTTGTAAACGGTTCTTTCAGTATCTACTGCAACTCCTGCATCCTTATACCTCCCACCATGCAGCACAGATACTATTATTACAGCGTAGCTTTTGTTTTATATTGTGTTTATGTTGATTATTTTATTTATTTATTTATTTATTTTAATTTTTAAGTTTATATTATTAATTTTTAATGTGACAATAAAGGGTGTTAGGGTATTCATTTAATTGGATATTATAATGTGAAAAAAATATAATTTTATGATTTTAAATATGTGAAATATAGATATAAAATTTCTCAAAAAAATTTCAAATATAGTTAATTTACACATTTTTTTATGTATATATTTGTGTAAAATAAAATTAATATCTAAAAACAAAAAAAATCAGAATTATGCCAATACAATTAATAAAGAAAATAAAAAAACTAAATTAATATTAATATGTGTAGTTACCTTAAAAGTTATAAATCTTAAAAAATAATTAAAAAAACAATTAATATAAAAATTAAGACTCCATTAATTATGAGTCATAGATCACACTCATATCTTTCAAAGCATCTTTCTTATCGATTCAAAACTTTATTCCCAATTCCACATTTATAATTTCAATATCTAGGTATATTTTTTTTTAAAGCTTCTTTATATATCATATCTTTCATTTTCATTGTTTGTTCAGTCATTTTATTATAATATTAGTCAATAGTTGATAATTTAACACATTAATATTTTTCAGTAATATATATAATTTTAATATTTTATATTTTTAATCTACATTTGTTTTATCACTTTACATTATTATCAAATTAAATTAATATTTAGTAATATATATATATATATATATATATATATATATATATATATATATATATATATATATATAATATATAATTTTTTTTATTTTTTATTTTTTAATATTTTAAATTTGATAAATTAAAAATTATTTTCACTTATTATTTTGACAAATTACTAAAATAATTATATAATATAAATTGTACACATGAATATAAAATTTTGTATTAAAAAATACATGATTAAAAATTAATAGTTATTAAATTCCAATTTTTTTAAAATTTTGATTATACATTTAAATTAAATTATTTACTAAAAATAATTAAAACCCTAAATTTAATGGTTGTTAGATTCTCAACATTAATTTTAATGTTCATATCTAATAAAAAATTTAGATTAAAAAAGGAACAATAAATTTACCTAATTAATTAAAAAAAAGACAATTGTATTTCTTTTAACTCCTCTTATTTCTTAATTACCGCATCCCTAATTTGCATGGAACTATACTTACCTCCATTTCTTTTCAAAACGTGACATTAAACAGTCTTCTAAAAATGTCTTTTTTATAAAACTTATTTTTTGCGGGGTTTGTATGAGATATAGGGAAAATGTATTTTATATTTTATTTTATACTGCAAATATATATTAGCACGTCTAAAGCAAGCAATCACAGGGTTGATCGCTTTGTTATAAAAAAAAATCTAGAATCTACTAGGTTCCGAACTTTTTTTACAAAATAGTTACAATAAGTAATGTCTTAACGTAAAATGCAAATATTAATTATTAATGTATATTGCATGTAATTCGGTAATTATAATATGATGAAGGAGTAATAGCTAGCAGTCAATAGAATGGTATTTTAATATACTTGTTTAATTACATATTTTATAGGTTTAATTTTGTTTTATTCAAATAAATAATATATATTTAAAGAGTTGAAAATGAGAAAAGAAAATTAACGAAAACATAATTTTTATAAATATATTTTATAAGAAATTATCAAACTGATTTCCGGCTATTTCATTAATTAATGATGACTATCAAAAAATTAAGTTTATTATTATATATAAATTTTTAAATTATGAGAAATTGATTTTATAATGATGACAATTAATATAAATTTGTATGTGCTTTTGATAAAGAAATTAAAACATAATATTTAATAATCTAATTAAAAGTATAATTATTTTTATTGAGTATAATTAGAAATGAGGTGATAAAACTATTTTTAAATAAAATTTAATGATATATCACAAATTCTTCGATCTACTATTATTTATATATGAAACTTTTACTTCAATAAAATACAAAACATCCCATATAATTTATTATGTTAAGAAGATAATATTTATCTTAAAGTTTTCGTAATTAAAAACATATACAAAATCAACATTAACCATATTAAAAAATATAACTTATTTTTTTGAAAAACATAAATTTTTAATAATATTTTATATTATTTTTTAAAAAATAACTATTTAAAATTAAATTTAAGCAATATTATATATTATATAGAATTGAATAAATACTAGTTCCATCCTTTAAAAGAGAACCATGTCGACTACCTTAATCAAATAATGCCATTCCCATTCAATAGGATGTTGATTTGGAAAAAGTACTATTATTTATATAAATGCATTATGCAAGCATAACATCGATATTTTTAAATAATTAAGTGGAGAAACATTTTATCAAAAAAATGGTCAAGGTATGATAAATTTGGATCTTCCAAAACAAGCAACAAACACCTAGAGGTAGGAAAAAATAGATTAATAAAATTATTTTTATTTTTAAAATTTAAATATTTATTTATGATTCATTGAATATTAAATATTAATTTAAATTTATTATTTTTCCTTTTTTAAAATTTGATCTCAAATATTTATCTATTAAATTTAATGATGATTAAATATTAATGTAAAATTATTATAATTTTGTTTGTGTAGATATTTAGTTAAAAATATTTCATTCTTTTTTCTTTGTGAATTCATTTAAAATATCAATATTTATATGTATTTGAGAAAATAAAATTTTAGTTTATTATTATTTTTATTTATATTATTTTTAGATTTATCGAGAGAAAATATAAAATTAATTTTGAGTTGTAAAATTTAAAGGATTTTAATGTCCTCTGAAAAATGATGAATTGTAAAATTTAAGGGTCTTTAATGCCCTCTAAAATCGATAATCAAATTGACTTTTAAATAGATTTGTTAAAAAAAATTATTTTATTTTTTAATCGATAAAATAATATACTTAAACTAAATTGAAATGTAAAAATACTTATACAATTTAAAAAGAAAAAAAATAGTTTATATTTAATTTATAGTAAATATTAAATTCTTATTTTAAAAAGATTAAAAAAACCAAAACATATAATACCTAAAATTACACGATGGAAAGAACCCAAAATAAAAGTTTAATGCCATACATCATCGTCATCTGTGCATTTTTTTGGAGAGGAATAATGAAAATAAATAGAGACCCTAGACTAAATAAAGACAAAGCTAGATGCCAAACATTCAATTCCTTAACAACACAACATATATTCTTCAATAACATAATTTATTAAGAGAAGAAGACACACGATTTTAGTTTTTAATGTGAATTTACATTTTGTTTTAGAAAAATAATATGTGAAATTTATCATATTTATCTATTAAACACAATATAATATAAATTTTTGATATTTGTAATCTAGTGACAAAGACTATGCATAAAAACATAAAAAAATTGTTGAAAATATATTTATAAAGGGTGTTAAAGGTTTTACAATTAAATTAGAAAGTTCTAAACCTAATCAATAATGCACATAATCTATAGATTACATAAAATAAATCAAATGCAGGATAAAAGAGACGTGTTGTGTATGGAATGGATGCATTGAGTTAATTTAGATAAAATAAGAATTCACTTGTATTTGAATTGTCAATTTTTTTTTGGAGGGGTATACTAAAAAGTAAAAGAAAATAGATAGAAAAACCCTAGATTAAATAAGATGAAGCTAGATGCCAAATTTTCAATTCCATTATCAATACAACATATTTTTGAAAATAACATAATTTATTAAGAAACAAAGACACGATTTTAGTTTCAATGTGCATTTACATTTTGTTTTGTAAAAATACTATGTGAAATTTATCATTTCTATCTATTAAACACAAATATTAATTTGTGATTTTTGTAACCTAGTAACTAATACTTTGCATAAAAGTATGAAAAAATTGTTGACCCTTGTTAATTAGTTAAAATCAAATTACACATGTATATTTTTTTACATTACCAAAAAAATTAATTTATTTTACTATGTGGCATGCAAATATATAAAAAATTGAAAAGAGAATATATCTATGAAGGTTGTTATAGGTTTTACAATTAAATTAAAAATTTCTAAACCTAATCAATAATGCACATAATTTATAGACTTCACAGTAAAAATCAAATGGAGGATAAAAGAGACTTGCTCTCTACGGAATGGATGCATTGAGTTAATTTAGATAAAATAAGAATTCACTTATATTTTAATGGTTAGATTTTTAAAAAAAAAAAATGTAATATCTTAATATGTTATTAAAAAAATAAATGCACTAATTATTTAAAGAATAATAATGAGAATATATGTAATTGATAATTACTTTTGATCACAAATTTTTTATGAAAGTTTATTATAAAAAAATTAATTTTAAATGCACGACATTTTTTAGAAATTTGAAATAATTACCTCTTTTCCATTTACCTAATTCTGTATTTAAAATTATATTTTATTACTATCAATAGAAATTATAAAACTTGTAAACTCAATACCTACCATAAGAAAAATTTCAACTCCCATTAAATATAATTTAGTTACATTTAAAAATTATTTAGTGCATGAAGGATGAGTACATATGTTGATCAAAATGAAGTTACTATTGAGCTAATTCATTTACATTATAGAAATGTGACAGTTATTATTAAAGTTCCAAAAAAAATTACATATATAATATTTAATAGTAAATTAAGTTAGAGTGTTAAGGAAAATAATTTGGATTAGTAATAATTATTTATTTTAGATATGTTATTTCTATTGAATTTAATTTTATATACATAATTATTAATATTAATTTACATATTCATATTAAGATATCTTTATGTTAAAATATAGTCTTTTTTATTAAAATTAAATTTGAGATGAAAATTTTATGCATAAAAGTATCAACTCATTGAAAGTTAATGGTCACTATGGTCTAGAATAAAATCATCAGATCAATCTCATATTTACTCTTATATACAACTATTTCACTAAAAAATATCAACTTGTGAGACCTGGCAGTTGTTATGTTTCCAAAATTGTTATGAAGGTATTCAAATTAGCATAAGGGGGTTTAATAAATTTAAAGAGTTCTTAAATATTTTGGTAAATATTATTATGTGAATAGAGTGTTAAAATTATATTTTGATTCAAAATTAGTAGTCACTAGATTCTAAATATTATTATTAATATATATATTTTTAAATGTAAAATTCTCCTAAATGTAAATTTAAAAGGGATAGCTATTTCAATTATAAATGGTTTATAATGAAAAATACTTGTAAAATGTTTTGAAAATTGAGTTTCAGGTTAAAAATAATACTTTTAGAGTAAGTTGATATTTAGATGGTGACCTTTTGAGAAGTTTTAATGCTTCATCTTTATTATCATAATCTAGATACAATAAATTTTTAGTAGATTTTTCATATTTATGAGTCGTGGGTTTTGTAAACTATTACTTGTGAAATATGAATTAAAATAAATTGAATTGAAATTATATAATTAATCTTAAAATTGTATAAAATATAAATATTTAATATTTACGTATATTAATTATATATATATATATATATATATATATATATATATATATAAATATATAAAACCTATAAGTAAAACCACGTGTGAAATAATAAAATTTAAAAAAAAAAAACATATTTAAATGAATTTTTTAATCCTTAACATTAACTCATCATATTTAATTTTAATAAAATAAAAAATGTAAAATGTAAATTTAATTATATTAAAAGTGAAAATGAATAATGTATAAGGGAAATCTGGGTTGGAATTATAATGTTGGAAAAAATCAGTTTCATTTATTTTTTACAATCCTTTACACTTAATCATGTTAATCTATATATTCCTTTTTTGAATAACATGGTTTTAATGAAGTTTTTTCTCTTCTTTTTGATATATTTATTTTAAATTATTTTACTTTAATTTAGATTATACAATTTTAATTAAGATAAAAATTTTAATGTAATTTAAATTATAAAATATAATAGTTAAAAATAATTTTAACTATTAAATATTGAAACATATTTAAAAAGTGGCATATAGGAAATGTAAAAAGTATTAAAGATATCAAAATATTTAGCTTTAATTTTTGATTAGTTGATTTTGACTATGTTCTATAATGAAAATGGATTAGAATAGGGCTTTTTATTTTTCTACATCTAGTGTATTAGTGTGTGTAAGAGAATTATAATTAAATTTTTTCATGAATTCATTAGACATAAGTGACCTAGGGATAACATAATATCATGGGATGTGTTTGCTTTATATTGTGTTTTTTTGTTTAAATAAGTTATTTGTATTTTTTTTACATGACTCTAAAGACTACATTTGTAATAGAACATATTTTCTTGACCCCCTACCATGACTATTTAAACCTTTTTGGTTGAGACATCATCTTTGGACTATAAGGGATTCTTACATATGTTTTTAGTATATAAGCTTTAATAGTTTTAATTTTTAAGGGAGAGTGAGCCAACATTTAAACCTTGGAGAATAGAATTTATAAGAACAAAGACAAATAGTATATCATGAAGACTTGTTAAGTTATTAGAAGCAATTAGGGAAATGTGAAAAATAATAAATGTATTTGAGGAATATATGAGAGGAGTTTTTATTATTAAATATGTGAGTGATGAAAATAAGAAATAAGGAACTGATTTTTAAAGGAAAAATGAAGATGAAAAAAATATAAATGTGAGATAAGGATGACCACTACAAGTTATTTGAAGGATTGGTAAGGGAATTTAAATGGAGCTTCCAAATTTTTAAGGGTATTAGACCTTGAAGAGTTGAGTGAATGGCTTACTAAGGTGGAACAATATTTAGAGTATGATGAAGTAGAGGAACCTAAGAGAGTGAGGGTATCTTAAACCACGTTGGAAGGTTGTGCAACCTTTTGGTGGAAATAAGTACAAACTGAAAGAAGATGAAAATGAGAGGAAAATATTACAATATGGGATAGAATTCTAACTATGTTAAAGAACATGTTTTTCCTTTATGATTATGAATTGGACATGCTAAATAAATTGCAAAAATTGAGGTAAAGGGAGATTAGTTACAAATTTTACATAAAGGAGTTTTAAAAAATTACTATAAAATATAATCACCTTGAGATAGATCACAAGGTTTCAAAGCAGATCAATGAGATGAGAGTGAACGTATAAGATGAACTCAACATGATGATATTGCAAAAATAAAGGAAACATATTGATTTATATTAAATGAAAATGAAAATATGTCAAGGGGGAATAAAATAACTATAATAGGTAGAGGAAATTTTATAAAAAGGAAGAGTTAATTTGATGATGTAAAAGGACAACATAGGGGTATGCGCACAAAGTTGGGGGATAAAAAGTGGCCTACCCATGGACATGATTTTTAATATTTTTTAGAAATTTGAAATTCTGTAGATAATTTGATATATCTACACTTCAAATTTGAAGATAGTGTAAAAACATGAAATGTAGCATTTCCAATCTAGTTTCCATAAAACTATATTTTTTAATAAATGATTAAGTATAACTAGGTCAAATATCTAAAATTTGAGGAGGAACTCCTATTTTTTTAGAAAGAATAGTAGATAGATGGTCGTGTTGTGCACCATTTTTTGAGTAGGATTTAATATTATTTGAAACCCTTTTGAAAAAAATTAGATAAATAATTCTATCATGTCACCTATATTTTTTTGTATTTTTTCAATGAATACTTTTTTTTTTTACAAATTTTACAAGTAAATAGATCCTAAAAAATAACAAATAAATGGATAGTTGTCCATCCGACACACCTAACCACCTCAAAAATATGAAAATAAATTATTTCTAATGTGTGTAGAATTAGGCCTAGTACATCACCATATAATTTGTTTTTCATCTGGATCAATGAAAGACAGATTACATGAACATATATAGGCATGTATGTTTATAGCATGTAGCAGCCTAAAAGAGGAAGAGTTAGAAATAAATATAATTTTAAACCTTAATATAGTCCAATAATTATAAAAATAATAATTTTGGAAAGAGGAGAGTGTGCTCATCATAACGATATCAAGTTTTTGAATTTTCATGTTGAAATTCTTTGTGTATTTGGCAATCAAAGTTGAAATTTGTTGTTTATTTTCATACCTTTCAAAACATGGGTATACATTGACAATCTAAGCCTTTGGCTCAAGAATCCAAGCCATTCCCAAGCCAAAAGGCATGGGAATTGATTTCAAATTTAAATACCACGATCACGTTAATAATGCGATCACATTAATAACATGATGACATTATTAACTATGTTATTAACACAATAATGGTATTTAATAATGTGATCACGTTAATAAAATGATCACATTAAAAATTATCAACATCCTAAAACCTAAAGAGGAGCCATTAGTCCTAGTAGTCTTAATATCAAATATTGGTTTCAGATTAAGATTATTGTTTGGGACCAATGTTCTTGTCAAGAATTGATAGCATTGGATGATAATTGGAGATGTATTAACCTATGAATTAATTTATTATTCCTTTGATCTTAATATGGTGTGTAATCAATCCAATAGATCCCAAATTGACATTTGATGGACATATTTCCTTGGATGGATCTTGGTTGGCCCCAACTATGTATCAAACTAAACTAAATACTTGGTTTTTTATAATATGGTGTGAAATTATAGACCCAATTGACATCATATGGACATAATTCCTTTCTCAAGGCTCATTTAACCCTAATTATTTATTAGATTTAATTAAATATTTAATTAGTTTAATATGATGTGATATCAAATCCCTAATTAGCATTATATTGAAGGAATTTATTGCACATGGACTAATTACTCTTAATTGTAGAATATAGTAAAGAAAATACTTGATTGGTTAAATATGATGTGAAATCAGGGAAAAATATTCACAATGGACATTAGATGGACATAATTAGTTGCATGAGGTGAAAATGCCTCAATTGATATTCTAGGTAGAAGCAATTAATTACATGGGCCTTGGTTGTCCTCAATTGTGTATAGGTTAAAAAAATATCAATTGATTTAACATGGTGTAATTAGAGCCATAAATGACATTAGATGGATGTGATTCCTTACTTGGGGATTGAGTGGCCCTAATTACATATCATATTAAACCTTAATTCTCAATTGGTTCAATATGGTGTGTAATCAGGGCTAATGGAACCCAACTATAATATTATATGGAAAAAATTACTTTCATGGGGTTCAATTGGCCCCAATTATGTATAAGATAAAACCAAATACATGATTAGCTGGATATAGTTTACAATCTGGGCCAAAAAAGCTGTAATTGACATTAGATGTATTTAATTACTTATGTGAGCCTTGGTTGGCCATAATTGCATATTCAACTCAACTAAATACTTGGTTGATTCAATATGTTATGTATTTGGCACCAACAGATCCCCCTATTGATAGTAGAAGGATGAAATCTCTTACACAAGGCTTGTTTGGACTAAATTTCATAAATCTTATTGAACTAAATTTTCTTTCAGTTGAATTTGGTGCACAATCAGAATTCGAATTGTTATTAGATGGATGTAATTTCTTACAGATGGTTTAATTGGTTCTAATTTCATATCAAATTCAATCAAACACTCAATTATTTGAATAAGGTGTGTAATTAGGGACCTAATTAAAATTATGTTGACACAATTCCTTAGGCAAGCCTTGATTGTCCATAATTATGTATCATCTGGAACCAAATACTCAATTGCTTCAATATGGTATGCAATCACGGCCATTAAATCCCTAATTTACATTATATATGAATATAATTCCTTACACACAGCTCCTTTGGACTGAATTACATATAAAATTGAAAAAATACTTATTTTTTTAGTATGGTGAGCACTTCAATCCCCAATTTATTTCATATGGATGAAATTCCTTACATTGAGGCTCAGTAGGACCTTAGGATCAATTTAGTCCCAATTAACATCCTTTATATATAGTAAGAAATTGGTTCACAAGGATGAACTTGGTTAAAATTTCATCATTCATTACCATAATTGATTTCATAGGCTCAATATGTGATGATGTTGGGGATAATTGATCCCAAATTCACATTCTTTAGTGATAGATCTACATTCAAGGAGATAAAATTTGCCCCAAGCACCATCATGATTATACCTTATATACCCTAATCCCTAATCCTTGAAGTTCCTAATCCCTAAACTCTGAACCATAAATATAAACTCTTTAAACCTTGAACCAATCATTTCATCCCAAATTAAAATTATCTAGACTAAGAACTAAGTTTACAAGGCTCAATTTGGCCTAAATCACATGACTGATTGCTCTATTTGACTAATTTACTCAATTTTCATGATGACATCAATGGTATAATGACAACCCAAAAACACATTCTATAGTAAGAAATGGGTCCAAGTGATTCAAATTATCCTCAATTATATTTGTGATTGATCCTATATACCCTAAACCATGTATATACATTAAAACCTAGAAATCATAAACCATAAACCCTAAACACTACACCCTAAATTCAAAACCATTTACTTTACCTATTTATCAACTTTAATTTAGTTCTAATTAACATCCTTTGTAGTAAGAATCTAGTTTGAGCACATGACATATCTAGTGATTAGACATTAATATACATGCCCTTAAACCTAAACCATATGCTCTAATCCCTAAAACATAAATTATAATCCCTATGCCCTAATGACCACTACATGGCACAAACATACATGACTTACATTATAACAAATTTTATCATGAGATGTCATAAAATGCACTTTTTAAACCTACTGCTAAAGCCTTTGGGGTACCAATCTAAATGTGCATCTATTTATTAAATTAGGACTATTTTAAGCCACTTCAACCTAATTAACCAAAGAGGAGGATTTAGTTGATTCTTTTAATCAAGGAGGAAATTGAAGCCAATTTAAACTTCTTCAATAAAAATATATGATTTGTGGCAAAATCAAAATATCGATCTTCTATCATGAAATGATCCAATTAGTCAATTTGTGCAATTCTCTACATGATCTAGGCAAAATTGAGCCCCTAAACCAAATTTATGTATCAATCAATTGTATAAAATGTATGAAACATGTACATGGAATAATTAACCCTACTTTTATCATAAATTTAAACATCAAGGTAATAAAGTCATAAATAGGTGTCACAAGTAGCTCAAATGCTCTTCAATTACCTTAAAGATTGGAACCTATATTTGATATCTTAAACCTTAAGTTACCTTATAGCATTTAAATTTAACCCTAAACCTTGTATCATTTACATTAAACCCTAATCCATAATCCATAAAGCCCAGACCCTTTAAATTATAGACCCTAAACCCTAAACCAATACATTTAGCCCCAATTAAGATCCTTGATATATATATATAGTAATAATTAGCTTCATAAGGACAAACTTGGTTAAAATTGCATCACTCATTACCAAAATTGACTTCATATGCTCAATCTGTGATGATGTGGGGGATAATTAATCCCTAATTCACATTATATAGTCATAGATATAGGTTCAAGGATCCCAAATTTGCCCCAATTGCCTACACAATTGTATAAATATACCTAAAAACTATACCCTAAGACCTAATACTTAAAGTTCCTAATCCCTAAACTCTAAACCACAAATGTAAACACTTTAAACCTTAAACCACTCATTTTATCCCAAATTAACATTATTTATAAACTAAGAATTAAGTTCACAGGGCTCAATTTGGCCTAAATTACATGACTGATTACCCCATTTGACTAATTCACTCAATATACATGATGACATCTAGGGTATAATGACAACCCAAAAATAGATGTTATAGTCATAAATGGGTCCAACTATTTCAAATTATCCTAAATTATCTTTGGGATTGAACCTATGTACCCTAAACCATGTATATAAATTAAGACCTAAAAGTCATAAACTCTAAACACTATACCCTAAATTGTAGACTATAAGATATCCCTATTTACCAATCAATTTAATCCTAATTAACATTTTTTATAGTAAGAATTAGGTTCAAATGGCATAGAGTGATTAGAAAAATTAATATACAAGTCTTTAAACCTAAACCCCATGCCCTAATCCCTAATCCCTAAAACATAAATTGTAAGCCCTATTCCCTAATGCCCACTACATACCAGAAACATACACATACCCTAAAACATTCTCTAATCCCTAATCCCTAATTTTTAGATCTTATATACACCCTTAAATCCAAACCCTCCATGCCCTAATCCCTAAACCCTAAAACATAATTTATAATCCCTAATCCCTAAAACATAAATTGTAATCCCTAATCCCTAAAACATAAATTGTAATCCATAATCCATAAAACCTATGCACTAATGCCTTAATCCCTAATCCATAATCCCTTATTTATATTAAGTATAATATGATCATGTTATTTAATAATGTTATCACATTATTCTTAACATAGGCAACCCTTGGTTCTCATTTCCAATTGCCAACCCCAAAGCTTATATCGACAATAATGCTATCTCAATGGGTTATATGGGTTAGAACCTTATAACACACATAAAATTATCACATTATGTAATAATGTGATCACATTATATAACGCAATTACATTATTATTATTTTAGATTAAGCTCATTTATCAATGAATTATTATTATTTTTTGGGGCTTACACGTTCTCTAAGCTTCTTTCTCCAAGTATTAGGAGAAGAAAAAAATGACTTAAGAAGTAATATGGCATTGAATGCACCTTGGGAAATATATTGTCCAACCACTTAACAAACTAAAAATGTAAATGATATGGCATTTAATTCACTTTAGGAAATGTGCCTAAATTTTTTTCATGCTACATATGTCATAAAATCATGCTAGCTATTGTTTTATTAAATGCACACATAATTTTAATTTATGGGGAGATATTTCCCTTCCATGGCAATGTCAATTCAAAACTGTGGGATTTAACATAGAGAATGATGAGAGTATCCATAAATACAAGGCATTATAGGGGAAAGGTCCCAGTAGTCATGCACCTTAACTTTAGACCTTAATTATAATCCCTAATCCATAAAAAAATAATTTTAATCCCTAATCCCTAATCCCTAAACCCTATGCACTAATGCCTAAATCCCTTATCCATAAACCATAATCCCTTATCTATATTAAGTATAACATGATCATATTATTCTTAACCTACGAAAAACTTGGTCCTCATTGAAAATTACTAACCCAAAATTTTATATTGATAATAAAATGATCATGTGATTAATAATGTGATCACATTATTTTCAATATAAGATTCTCAATGGGTTGGATGGGTCAGAAACTTATAGAACACATAACGTGACCATATTATGTAATAACACAATAATGTTATATAACATGATTGAATTATTAATATTATTTTAGATTAATCTCATTTATCAATGAAGTTTTATATCCCAAATCAAGACATCACCCCCATAAACATTCTTTGTATACTTTTGCAAGATCTACATACCTGTGTACTTGATCTGACCTTTGAAAAGTTATCAATTATCCCTTATGATGGTTTTCAAATCACATTCAAAGAGGAAGAGGAAGTTTTCAAATAATAAAACACTAGAGGACTTAAAATATATGAGATAATAACAAAAATTACAAATGCAAAAACTTTGTGGTAAACAAGGTACAAACCCTAATCCTGATGAACCAAATGCCATAGAAAATGAGCCAATTGATGATAATGAATTAAAAAATGATGAAATTGACTATATTCAATTGAATAATTTTGAAATTGACCATAATCAAATGAATAATAATTAAAACAAACATAATTAAATGAATAATAATGAAATTGAAAATAATGAATTCATTAATGTTGGAAGTTCACATTCAAAGTTCTAAGTTTTTGATTTTGTTGATGATGAGTATATATATGATTCTTCACCCCACATGAATGAATAAAATTTGATAGAAATAAATAATGATTGAATTAACCATCAATAAAACATAATGGAAACATATAATGAATAAATTAACAATGAATAATTTAATGTCATCCCACCTCTAAACAATGAAAGTAATAACATATTTGAAACACCCTATCAACAAATTCCACCATTACCACCACCTCTAATAATTGTGAGTAGAAAAGGAAAGTACTTAAATTGAATTTGATGAAAATATTTTAAAACCAATGCATAACAAAATTTTTTATCACCATTCAAGAAGACTGGCTCAATAAATTTGGGATACTTTCTTCCATTCTTTAGATTATAATGGTCAAAGATGTCAATATTTGTTTCATTTATAAAATTGATTAAGATGAGACCTATAATTTAAATATTAGGACTAAGATTATATAAATTGGATGATTAAAATAATGAAATTGTTAAAAATCTACATGATTCATATGATAATATAAGCCCAAAATCACTCGCCAAAGATTGTAATGTTTCGTAGTGTATCCTTACAACTTGTGCAGTAAGTGAGATAATATGGAAAAATGAATGGTTTTATAACAATCCAAAAATTTAATATAAACCAAAAAAAACAATAATGAAATAGATTAAAATATGTGAAAGACTTAATGAACCTAATACCAATGAGCTTTGGGAATTCTCTAGTAGAATTCTATGAAAGGACAAGGCTCTATTCGATACTCTCAAAGAGTTACTTGCTCAATTTTGGAAAGATAATACAAGAGTTTTACCCAATGCAAGAGATGTTATGAAAAGAATATTTGGTTCTCATAACCATGAAATTTATCCAAAACATTTATTATATATGATTCAAACATAAATTTACTCTAAATTTTTGGAAAAATATCCACAAATTTCTATTTGTCAAAGATATTTTGAGATGGAAAAATATTTTTATGTTAAAATAAATCTCACACACACCACTTCATGTTGTAGGAAACATGTTGAATTTTTAATGCACTATGATGTTTTTTACTATATTCATTGTACTTTGCATACCAGAATTTTTTAGGAGTGTAGCATTGAATTACCACCAAAAGCAGCCAAGGAATTTATTCCAACTATCTTCTATAAAAGATCATCTGGATACTTATTTTATAAAAAATCATGTTTAAATATAAATTACAAATTTTATGGTGGATTTCCAAATTTAAAAAATATATCCATAAGGAGATTACAAGTGTAATTAGATATGAATTAGTTAGTTTAATAAAATATAAATTGGTGACTTATCAAGTAAAAGATGGCAAAGAATCTAAAAGGTGTGAGCTTGTTACAAAAATATACTTATTTCTAAATTTTTGGTCAAATTTAGGGAGAAGATTGTTTATGAGTATGAAAGGCACACAAATAGTGCTAGATGGTTGAATGAAAATTTCAAGATATGCAAGGATACATTCCCACTTTATTCCATTATTTTAGTAGTTGATTTTGTAGATAATTACACACTCAAAATCTAAATAGAAGTTCATTCACAGTATTACAACTCATCACAAGTTACCATATTCATGCATATAAAATTCATGCATGCACTTGATAATACAAACCAATAATGGAAAATATTAAGGGAGTAGCATTTATATATCATCAATGATAGATCACATTGGTCAGAATATGTGCAAGGTTATTTTCAAAAGTTTTATGAATAGTTGAGTCAGAGGAAGATTAATTTTAATCAACATTACATTTAGTTAGATAATTACATATCTCAATTCAAAAATATAGAGATGTTTTATTGGTTGAGCATGATGCACATTACCGCTGGTGTAAAACACATTTGGAGTTTCAATGAGGCTAGCCATGAAAAAGGGTAGCATGATGTTGTTGGAACATGTGTAAAAAGAGCTATTGCAAGGGAGGATCTAAAATTTGAAGAGTGTGTTCATTTGACAGATGCAAAAACTATGGTTGAATGGTGTAATGGGAACATGTGTAATGGTGCTCAACCAAATTCTACTATTCATAGATATTTCTGGTTAATAGAGGAAGAACACTTTGCAAGGTATGAGGATTGCATGACCCTAATGGGTTCAAGTGAGCTCCACTTATTTTTTAGTTCAAATATAAGTTTTTGGATTGTTTATGTGAGAAAAAAAGCATTTTTTTGTTCTACATGTGTGGAATCTATTTGGAATGAGTGTGACTCACAAGAGTGTGTGGATAATTGGAGTTTCAAACCTCTAATTCCAATCAACACATATCATGTTCTAACAATATTACAACTTACATATATGACATCATTAGATGAATTTGATCATGTATTTGATGTATTTGATGTATTTGATGGATTCAAATATTCCAAGTCATGATAGGGAGGTATAAGCTTTGGAATGATAGTTTTTTAACACTTCCAAGTGGATTCAAATATCATGGAATTTGATAACATGTAATTTTCATATCTAGATGTGATCAAAGTGATAGATTCATAGGTGGATATCTCAGAGCTAGAAATGCCAATTGGTACTTGAGAAGTTGCTTGTTTACTAAGAAAAACTTATTTTTTTTGACCTGTCACTGCAACCTATCCAATGGATTGATCTCAAAGTTTCCACCTAATTTATATAGGATGTGATTAAAAATATTGAGGAGGTATGTGAGGTATCTGATGGTTTTCATAAATCACTTGTATTTTTAATTTTATGCATGTTTGAACTTGGGCTAGAAATGTAACATTTTTCTTGTATTAGTAAGGGTGTTCTTGAGGCCAAAATGGGTGGTGGGTTTGTCAATCAGGCTTGAAGAGAGGAAAAGATATTGGTATAAGATGTTATTCTCCCCTTCAGATGTGTTGGTGATACTATTTTTCACTCAAAAAGCATCAGAATTAGAGTTCTACAACTATAACTTGAACTTTGACAATATTTGTTCTTAGTGTTTCTACTCTCCAAAATGGTAGTGTTTTTGCACCTTTGGGTGGATTCAAACATCATGGAAAGGTGATAACATGCAATTTTCCTATCTATATGTGATCGAAGTGATAAATTTTTAGGTGAAGGTCCCAGAGGTAGAAATGCTAGTTGGAGCTCGAGAAATGCTTATTCACTGACAAAAATTTGCATTTTTAGACCCATCACTACAACTTGTATAATGGATTGATATCAAAGCTTCCATATATGTGCTATAGGGTGTGATTATATGGATTAAATGGGTATGTGATGGATATTATGGTTCATGAAAATGACTTACAATTTTTATTTTATGCATGTTTGAACTTAGGCTAAAAAATTGCATTTTTCTTGTATTGGGAAGGGTGTTCTTCAGGCTAGAATGGGTGGTGGGTTTGTTGATTGGGCCTAGAAAAAGGTCAAAAACCTAGTGATAAGAATTATTAACACCCTAATATGTGTCGTAAATGTTAATTTTCACTTAGGAAGTATCAAAATCATAGTTCTATAATGACAACTTGAACTTTGACAACTTAAACTAGAGACCTAGAAAATTAATGAGTAATTGACCTATTGACATATTGACCTATTGATAAATTTGATAACCTTGACAACTTTGAAAACTTTGAAAATTTTGACAACTTTGACAATTTTAACAACTTTGACAATTTTGACAACTTTGACCTATTGAACTATTGACCTATTAACCTATTAATAACTTTAACAACTTTGAAATTTTTTAAAACTTTGATAATTTTGAAAACTTTGAAAACTTTGAAAACTTTAGAAACTTTGACTTATTGACCTATTAGTGGTAATTTATCTATTGACCTATTAGGTGGTATGGATTAATTAACCTATTGACCTATTAACAAGTTTCAAAAATTTGACAACATTGACAACTTTGACAACATTGACAACTTTGACAACTTTGACAATTTTGAAAATTTTGATAACTTTGACAAATTTGACCTATTGACCTAGAAAGTGACTTGTTTTATATTATCCATTCAATGTATGTGATTGCATTAGTTTCATGTTATCCTTAAAGTTCCATGAGGCCATGAATATCTTATAACTTATGTAGGGTTATAGGTGGATGAATGAGTGTAGGTGGTAACAAAGAAATGACTGTAGGTCATAATCAATGAAGGGAGCTTGGAGTGATTCCACTAATTTGGTAAGTTGTGAGTCATCATGATATTAGTTTTGAAAATTTTGAACCTATATAGACCTATAAAGAAATGATTAAGACATATACCCATATACCCTATTTTTCTTATGGTCCAATCCAATATGAAAGTAAATGGTTTTTTCTCACAAAGGGAGTATGAATTTGGTGTAGATAATGATATATAGATTAAGAATGATCATTGAGGTGGAAGGCTAATTATTTTTTATACAAAATATAATGGTAAACAATTAACATACAATCCAACAGAATAAAGAAACCCTATCCATACCTTGTTTTGGGTTAATAGTCACACTACAAAAGGAAGTAAGAATTGTTTCTTAATCTTGTCACGTATTCCATTGAATAGATATGGACTCAGAATATGGTCCCATCAGAAAAGGAGGTTTTTTATCTCTTAGAAGGTGCATGAGTGATTTGAAATTGAACTAATACTCCATGTTGTTGTCATAGGCTTGTAGGGTGCCTTGTTGTTCCCTATATGTGGAATTCAATTTTGAAGCATGTTTGAGCACTTGTAATAGGTTTAGGTAGGTGTGATTTGACCATGTAAGAAACATATATGATAGAAAACTAAATATCTAAGACGTATATCAAGTTTTGGTAAGTTTAAAACCTAAGAGGATTACCTAGTGAGAAGGTAGTGAAAGAGTGAGAGGATGTTTGTGAATGGAATGTATGAAATGACTTAGAGAATGAATATGAGAGTTTTTAAAGAGGTCTAATGACACCAATAAGTGTCTCCAAAGTGTAAAATAAGTAGGTACAAAGATAAAAAGGCCATTAAGACTAAGTGATAAGAGTGTCATTAGTCATTTCCACTACACACAATGAAATAAAATCTTTAATTTAAAAAATTATAGAATTTTTTAGATTTGTAGCATTAAAAAAATAATTTTGTAATCCTAATTTATGCATGTACAAAATTAAATATGAGATATGATAGGTAATAATTTGGAATATCAAAACAACACTATAAAATAACACACAATGAAACAAAAACTAAATATAAATTAGATAGATTTCCATGATAGGCATACAATATAGGCACATACATGTCCAATGCCAATACTACATAACTTGTTATGATAGGCATACAAAAACTTACATCTACCAACATAATATCTAATGTTGGATGAATGTCATATGCATATATATAATGTCAAAAATGCATCAATTACCATATAGGCATACAAAAAAGTATATCTCATGTCTTAGACATCCTATTAATCAAATAGCCTCCCTCTCTTTACCTTCCTAGAATAAGACTCTCCTTGGAATGCCTTGATAGTAGATGGAGAGCTCTCTAATGCCTTGAATTAATCTAAGGTCTGACTATGGGTCTTACACTCATAACTAGCTTATATCTGAGCCTATTCAAATACAAGAATTATTATGAAATTAGCATAAAATAAATTTAAATAATTGTTCAGAAATTGGTTTTAAACTACAATAAAAATTATTTAAACATGTGCACTTATAACAAGATTACGATCCTACTTAATCTATTTTTCATGCTCAATGAAGTCAGTGACAAGCTCAGGTATCTGAATAGGCATCTCAAATATGAGAGGAACATGAGAAGTTTCCCCAATCACCATCTACCTAGGACTATCAGTTTTCATAGGAAAACCCTACATACACAATACATTTACATAAGTTATATTTTCCCCAGGTACATGTACTAAAATTATTTAAAAAAAACTATTTTTAAAATTCAAAATTACAAGCACTAATATATACCTTTGTCAACACCTATATAAATAACATTGAAACAACATTACCTATGGCTGTCTCATCTCATAGAAAGGGAGGAGTGTTTACTCCAACCATCAACTACAATTCATGTAAACAAGGTCTCACTTAGTTTTATATAAAGTACATCAAATCTTATATATGGAAACCAAAACTCTCAATAGAATCACTTGTATGTAAAATATCAATCTATATAAGTACATGAATGCAATGACACATTATAGAAAAGAAGAAGCCAAGCATGCAGGTGAAAATACACATAGATTTGAATTGATAAGCCATATATTGAAGTGTTAGAGCAACAACCTTGTACCAAAATCATAATTAAAGGATTAAAGTGAAAGGGAATATATAATATACAAGTTTTTTTTATTGATAAATATAAATATACTTGGGTCAAGATCTTCAATTTATAATATATTACATGTTGGATTATATTGGTTGTTGATTTATTACTTGTCTAGAAATAGAGGTTTGACTTAGGTAAGGCCCTCGTAACTACTTCCTTTTGGATGAATGTTTAATATTAGTAGACTAGTTAGGGATATTTTAAATTGTCTTTTGAAGGTTCCTACATTTGATGGAGTAGAGTGATGAAGTATGATTGGATTCCTAGGATTATAGAGGAAATATTGACTAATGATCTGGCCACACTATATATAATACAAATATTCTGTATAAAGTGTAGGTGGCAATTGTTGTCCCATTCAGTAGATTATTTTACAACCTTTTCACCAACTACGATGCATCATAGAATAGTTTAATTTTCCCCTAAGTCTCTTTAGAGTAGACTATCACCTTCAAGGTTTTGATTAGGATACTAGGCTTGTCAGCTAAAGTCAAATTTGTGGCCTTAATAGAGGATTGTGATATAGGTAATGTTGTTAATTAGGTGTAATACTTTGGTGATGCTAATGCACATAACATAGGATTTAAATATCTGGTAAGACTAGTTGGGGTGGAGTGGGTAATTATCCTAACCCTCTAAAATGATATTATATGGATCGTTTCCTCCCATTTGGTGGGAAACAAAGGGACATATTTCCTTTTGTATATATGGTCACCTATTTTTAAGATTATTGAGGACAGAAGATGAAAATTTACATGGGTCTAAGAGGTGTTAGCATATGCTTACAATGACATATATATATATATATATATATATATATATATATATATATATATATATATATATATCTATATATATATATATATATATATATATATATATATATATATATATATATATATATTGAGGTTTATGTCTATGTTTATCATCCATCCTACATTCATCTTGGGCTAGGGGTATGAGCACATGACCACTTACCAATGAGGATTAGAGATTGGGATAGTGGGGGACATCAGATCTTCTAGTTGGATAGGTATTCCACCATTGAGAGACTTTCCATGAGTTGTGGAAACACTGATAATGATAATTTAGTAGATCTATTATATTAGGTTATTTCAGGACAATTTGTGAATAAGGTGGACCTTCTAATACCATCACAGTCAAAATTTGGAGAGCACTAATTGGAGGATTACATTTAGAAGAATATCCTGTATAGGTTGACATTATGGTAGGATGCCAACATTAAGTACAACCACCACCATAATATGTAGATACTTAGATGTAGAAATAAGCTTAGGATAGAGGGTGAGGAGATAAAGTTTAGGTGGAAACAAGGGTGAACATACACTTGTTATAGAGGAACCATCATGATAGGAGGAGAATTCTAAGATAAGGTCCATTTAGGAATTATACCTAGACTAACATGAAGTTACCCAAGTAAAGTAGTGAGTTGGTTTAGTTTTAGTTACTTTCCAAATTATTACTTAATTATTGTTTCTTTATGTGACAGGACATTTGATATCTTCTTTTTTTCTATGGTTTTAGAGTGAATCACTTAGTGGTGGAGCATGATCAAAGAAACTTTGGTTAGTAATTTTTAGGTGAGGATCATTTGAGCCTCGATAATATTTTGGTGGATGCGGTTTTCCATGTGTGAATAAATAAGCATACATATGGTTTCTCCCTACTTATGATATGCATGTGGAGTTCCCTCATAATAAGAGATAGATAGTTATCCTAGAGGAAACTATGGTGGTTTAGAGTTTCAGGTAAAGAATCTCAATGAGATTGTTAGGACTATGGGAGGTTAGGCTCCATCTAGCCAAAAATAAATAAAATTATTATAGATTTTTTGTACTATGAATTTGTAAATGGTTCTTTCAATATCTATTGCAACTCCTTCATCCTTATACCTCCCACCATGTAACACAGGTACTATTATTATAGCGTAGCTTTTGTTTTATATTGTGTTTATGTTAATTATTTTATTTATTTCAGTTTTTAAGTTTATATTATTAATTTTCAATGTGACAATAAAGGGTGTTAGGGTATTCATTCAATTGGATATTATAATGTGAAAAAAAAATTATTTTATGATTTTAAGTATGTGAAATATAAATATAAAAAATTTCAAAAAAAATTCCAAGATAATTAATTTACACATTTTATATATATATATATATTTGTGTAAACTTAAATTAATATTTAAAAACAAAAAAAATCAGAATTATGCCAATACAATTAATGAAGAAAATAAAAAAACTAAATCAATATTAATATGTGTAGTTAACTTAAAAATTATAAATCTTAAAAAATAATAAAAGAAACAATTAATATAAAAGATTAAAACTCCATTAATTATGAGTCATAGATCACACTCATATTTTTCAAAGCATCTTTCTTATCGATTCAAAACTTTATTCCTAATTTCACATTTATAATTTCAAAAGCTAGGTATATTCTTTTTAAGCTTCTTTATATATCATAGCTTTCATTTTCATTGCTTGTTCAATCATTTTATTATAATATTGGTCAATAGTTAATAATTTAGCAAATTAATATTTTTTAGTAATATATATTAATATATATATATATATATATATATATATATATATATATATATATATATATATATATAATTTTAATATTTTATATTTTCAATGTACATTTGTTTTATCACTTTACATTATTATCAAATTAGATTAATATTTAGTAAAATATATTTTTAATATTTTTTAATTTTATATATATATATATATATATATATATATATATATATATAAACTTTTCTATTTTTTACATTTTAAATTTGATAAAATAAAAATTATTTTCACTTATTATTTTGACAAATTACTAAAATAATTATATAATTTAAATTGTACACATGAATATAATGTTTTGTGTTAAAAAATACACGATTAAAAGTTAAAAGTTATTAAATTCCTTTTTTTTTGGTTTTTGTTTTGTTTTGATTATACATTTAAATTAAATTATTTACTAAAAATAATTAAAATCCTAAATTTAATGGTTGTTAGATTCTCAACATTATTATTTTAACATTCATATCTAATAAAAAATTTAGATTAAAAAAGGAACAATAAATTTACTTAATTAAAAAAAAGACAATTGTATTTCTTTTACCTCTTATTTTTTAATTATCACATCCCTAATTTGCATGGAACTATATTTACCTCTATTTCTTTCCAAAACATGACATTAAACAGTAGGTCCCATGTTCGAGTCTCCCTTGCCAGTGGTAGTTGACTCTTCAAGTGGCATTACTCCCCATGGGTCTTCAAAGGTTCCCCTATAAAATAAGTCAAAAAAGAACCGCTTACCAATATCAAGACATTAAATAGTATTCTAAAAATGTGCTTTTTATAAAACTTATTTTTTGGGGGGTTTGTATCAGATATAGTGAAAATGTATTTTATATCTTATTTTATACTGCAAATATATATTACCACGACTAAAGCAAGCAATCACTGGGTTGATTGAATTGTTATTTTAATTCACGCTTGGATGAACACAAATACTGACATCTTTGACCATTATAATCCAAAGTATGAAAGAAAGTATCCCAAATTTATTAAGCCAGTCTTCTTGAATGGTGATCAGACATTTTTTTATGCATTGGTTTTACAATATTTTCATCAACTTCAATTTAAGCACTTGCCTTTTCTACTCACAATTCTTGGAGGTGTTGGTAATGGTGGAATTTTTTGAGAGGGTGTTTCAAAGCTGTTATTACTTTCATTTTTTAGAGGTGGGATGACATTAAATTATTCATTGTTAATTTCTTCATTATATATTTCCATGTAGTTTTCTTGATGGTTAATTTAATCATTATTTGTTTCCATCAAATTTTATTTATTCATGTGGAGTGAATAATCATACATAGACTCATCATCAACAAAATAAAAAACTTAGAATATTGAATGTGAACTTCCAACATTAACTAATTCATTATTTTCAATTTCAATATTATTCATTTCATTATGTTTAATTTAATTATTATTCATTTTATTATGGTCAATTTCATCACTATTTAATTCATTATCATCAATTGGCTCATTATCTATGGCATTTGGTTCATTAGGATTAGGGTCTATAACTTATTTACCATGAAGTTTTTTCATTTTTCGCTTGTATTTTTGTCTCAAATATTTTAATTCCTCTAGTGTTTTATTATTCAACAACTTCTTCTTCCTCTTTGAATGTGATTCAAAAACCATTAGAAGGGACAATTGATAAATTTTTAAAGGTGGGATCAAACACATAGGCACGTAGATCTTGCAAAAGTATACAGAGAATGTTTATGGGGATGAAGTGTCAATTTGGGATAAAAACTGTCATTGATAAATAAGCTCAATCCAAAATAATATTAATAATGCAATCATGTTATATAACATGATTGTGTTATTATATAACATAGTCACGTTATGTGTTCTATAAGGTCCTGACCCATCCAACCCATTGAGAAGCTTATATTGAAAATAATGAGATCACATTATGTAATAACACAATCACATTATTATCAATATAAACATTTAGGTTGGTAATTGGCAATGAGGACCAAGTGTTTCCTATGTTAAAAATAACATGATCGCCTTATACTTAATTTAGATAAGGGATTTAGGCATTAGTACATAGGGTTTAGGGATTAGGGATTATAATTAAGGTTCAAAGTTAAGGTGCATGGCTACTGGGACCTTTCCCCTATAATGCCTTGTATTTATGGATACTCTCATTGTTCTCTATGTTAAAGCCCACAGTTTTGAATTGACATTGTGACGGAAGGGAAATGGCTCCCTATAAATTAAAATGATGTGTGCATTTAATAAATAAATAGGTAGCATGATTTTATGACATATGTGCAATGAAAAAAAAATGGGTACATTTCTTAAAATGAAATATATGCCATATCACTTATAGTTTCAATTTGTTAAGTGGCCAGCCAATATGTTTCACAAAATGGATTAAATGCCATATTACTTCTTAAGTCATTTTTTTTCTTCTCCTAATACTTGGAGAAATAAGCTTAAATAATGTGTAAGCCCCAAAAACTAATAATAATTCATTGATAAATGAGATTAATCTAAAATAATAATAATAATAATAATAATAATAATAATAATAATAATAATAATAATAATAATAATAATAATAACAACAACAACAACACAATTGTGTTAAATAACATGATCATGTTATTACATAATGTGATCACGTTATGTGTGTTATAAGGTTCTAACCCATCTAACCCTTTGAAATAGCATTACTATCAATATAAGCTTTGGGGTTGCGAATTGGAAATGAGAACCAAAAGTTGCCTATGTTAAGAATAATGTGATCACATTATTAAATAATGTGATCA